>JWIU01000100.1:0-134970 GCA_000966885.1 Xylaria sp. JS573 | reverse complement strand
TTATTAAAAATAAATGTTTGAAAGCGATAAAAAAAAGCCCAAAATTTTATAAATAGTTATAAAGTTTTATGAAAATTAATTGTTTTAGCTCGTTTTTATTAGCTAATTGTTTAAAAAATTGATTTTATATTAATTTAATTGCTTTGTTATTAATATAAGGTTTCGTTAGTAACTTTTTAAATAATAGCGCGAATTTAATTCACATAATTTTATATAATTTGTTTAAGTTTAATGTTTTAGTTTATTATTTTAGTAATAATATTAGCAAGGATTGTATTAATAGTTTTTGTTTATTTTTTAAAAGCTTAAATACGTTAATTAAAGCTTAATTATTATTAATAAAAAGCGTTTATAATTTAAATAAATTGCTATTTAATTTTTTTTAAATAGCGTAAATTTAATTAAGCTTATTAAAAGCTTTAAATCGCTTTTTATTATCGATAATTATTTTAGCGATTCTTTTTTAAATTAATTAAATAAAGTAGTTGCTAATTTTAATAATTTATTTTTTGAAATTTTTTAATTTTTTCGAAACTATTTTTTAACTTTAATAAATTTAAGTTATAATTTGAGCAAAAATTTTATAGTTTTGTTGGAATTTGTCGATTTTGTTGGATATAGTTTTGTTAATAATAAAGATGTTTTAAACGCGAGTTATAGCAAATTTTAAAGCTTTATTTAACGCAACATTTATGTATTATTTAAGTTTAATTATTTATAAAATAGAATTTTAAATAATAATTTAAATTATATATAAAAAGGTTTAAATGTTTTTTTATAATAGCGTCGAAAATAAGAAATATATATAAAACAAAAGTTTTTTTTTTCTCGATAAAAACGATAGATTTATTAAAATTAAATATAATATTTAATATTTAAAAATAATAATGAAAATAATTAAAAATAATAGCTTTTTATAAAAAATAATTCGATATAAAAATATAAATTTAATATAATATTAAAAAAATAAATGGCTTATATTAAAATTATATTAAATTTAAAATTTATTTTGCCGACTAGATTTTCTTTAGCTTTTTTTAGCGGACTTTAGTTTTTTTTATAGCTAGCGTTTTTTCCCAAAGCAACAATCCTATAGTACCGATAACGCCGACAGCCTCGTTGTTATTTGCTGCCCGCGTTGCTACCTGGAATTCTCGTATCTGCAAAGCCTTATATATTACAGCCCAACTGCCTCGTCACATGTCTCGTCTCGTCCAGTCACTCCTAGTGTGTGTGGGTCCCTATGACAGTATGTTGGTACATACAGAAGACCATCGTGAGTATGGGCGAAGAAGTATGAACTTGGAGTGCAAGATGGTATGGTGGGTGCGCAAGCTGTTTCGCATTGGCCTAGGTCTATTTAGCCAACCAATATAATTCTCGGCATTGTGGCCTAATATACTTGCTAGCCATATGACTTAGCTTTAATAACATAACACTTATCCCCAAAAGCAGGGTAACGACGTGAAGCATAATTAAATCTTAAGCCTGGATAACAAGCTTTGGACAATGGGCGGGCAAAATCGATAGACCTTAAGACAAGGAATGTGACGTGGTAGGTACCTATGGTGTGCGGCAGTCCAGATATTATACATGCTTGACATAATCGAGTAGAATCCATGTTAAAGGCGCTTCCGGCGATTATAGAGCTTTGAGTTACGGAGTAGGGCGCAGCCTCTGCCGCCACGGATACCTGGGGCGAGTCTTACCTAAAGAAAGTGCGGCGGCCCACGATAATATTAACATCCATTATGAATGTCTATGTGTATGTCCACATATGCGTACAGATGTGCATGCAGAATAGTACCTCCTAATGGATACGGCAAAAGTTCCATCCATCTGCTCAGCACTATCGGCCTCCTAATAACTTATAACCTACCGAGATAAGCCACGGTAATAAGCATGGATACCTACCTATCCTGCTACCAACCATCCGTATGAATTATAGGCCCTAGATGTGGAGCTAGCTGTTTACATTTCGATGGTTAGGTAGAATCTCGTTAAGATTGTCACGTTTCTAATGTGAATGTATCAGAGAAATGGAGGGAATGGAAAAGGCAGTTATCAAAGTGCCAGGACAAGTACATGTGCATACTACCCAGGGAATACCTGTAATGGCCCGGCCAATTACCTACCTAATACATGTAGGTGGCGTAGGTGGTGTCACGGCCCGGTGCATGGATCCATCCATCGTGCTGCCAGGTGGCGAAGAACATCGTCAAATCAATAATCCGAGGCCGGTTCCAGATAGCATGCACGGACCAGATAGATGTCCTGCCCGAGGGGGGCTCCAGCGGCTACTATTCCCCCCCAGCAGCATGGATCCTTTACGGTATCCTATCCTCACGCGCCAATTCTCTCTGACGCCTTCTCACAAACATAAACACGAAAGCTCGACACCGGGGTAATTGGATGCCGGAGTGAAGCTCGCATGCATCTGGAAAGGCCGGCCAGTTCGTCCGAATTCCTCGCGTAACCCGCGGTCCAAAGCCCCGGTCGACGCGACCTGGGATCAGTCTCTAGGTCACTCGTTGATTTAGTTGCCGACGGGACTAAGCCATCTCCGGATGATTACGACCGAGTCTGTCACTACGCCGGATCGTATACTCAAAGTGCGTTGCTGTTTTGACGTTGGTATGCCATTACCTACGGAACTTCCCTCCAGGTCGCCCATATTTGCTTTTATAAATCCCATTCCATTCGCTATAGGCCGGTCAATGATGAGCAAATTGGTAAAAGGTCGGACTGCACCTGGAAACTTCTGGTTTTGAATCTTATAGCCCGCTTGAGCCAAGCGAGCTCCTGTTCAATTGGAGGCGCGTCCTCAGCCCAGGCTTCACAGCCAGACTCATCATGCATAAGCAATTCAACCATTGACTTGCCCAACATGTTTGAGAGAGGACAAATTGATTGCAGGATACTGCATTTTCCGCTATTTTGGAGCCTGGCCCCGCTGTGCTACCATGGGGACAAGGGCCAAAGGCTGCGGTGAAGAGGCTGCCGGTGGGTGATTGATCTCAAGCGAGGGTTTGGATTCAAAGCCGCTGTTTCCCGCAGGATGACGATCAAATAAAAATAAAAAAACTGAAAAGATCTGAGGCCGGCCCATCAGCAAACTATTTTTTCTGTATCATCTACCAGCCGGAAGTTTTCATCTCTTTCTTTCATCTGAGCTAATTACGGCCTATAGGAAACTACCTATAACAGCTATGGACAGGATGAACCCTTGATATCATCAGCAGAACCTCAAACAATCCACCGGTGCACATTAGGCAATTGCCCCCAGCCAACACTTTCTCGCTACTGTCATCACGCCTTCCGTCGCTCACTTTAGCCTCGGCCACCTTCATGAGTGGCATTACAAATTTAATAGTCCTCTGCTCAGGTTCATCCATTAGGTACTCTCTTCCTAACCCCCATCTTTTCGAGTGGAAATGCCTTTCTTACCCGTAATCTCTCCACCTTATCTATTATTACACGTGTACTGACTCTTGACCAGGTCACCGAGTCGGTTCACTGAAGGTGTGACTTTAAGAGGTAAACACTGCTAAGATGACACGGCTTCGACAACTTTTAAAGGAACGGGCTCAGACATCTCATCTCTATTTCCATAGGCCTTCCAGGTTTCTCACGTCTTGGTCTGTCCCGACATCTTCCCGCTGTGGCCTGATATAGGGCGCTGGTGCGATGTCCGCTATGGACAACCGGTACTTTGTACACCATTGCCAGTTTGACAAATGCCAGTCAGCAATCTTGCTGGGCGGGCCATATTGCATGCATCATTCGAAGAGGGAGACCCCAACAAAACCACCCGCCACTTTGAGGAGTTCCTCAACCTTGGGTGGGCGACAGGACAACAACGATCGGGCCTTCCAACATTCCGCCCAGCACTCGCCCCATTTGAACGGGAACTCTTCTAAGATGTATCATGCCGAGGAAAGGACTGGCGATACCATTGAAGTCTCAACTCTCCCTGCATCAAAGCCCGCAGCTGGGAAGAAGCAGCTTTTTGACAATGTCAAGCACACCGCAAGGAAAACAACTGGTGCTGCAAATCCTAGACCTGCACAAAACCCGGCAGCACCACGGACCCCCGTTTCTCCAGCTTCCTCGAATCGGAGTCCTGGTAGAGATGGCAATGTCTTAGGTCAACGACCAGTAAAGAGACAACGGTTGTCCGTGGATAAAGATAAAGAGCCTGAGATCCAACACCCCATCATGTCGGCGATTGAGGCTCATCATCGTGGACTCTCCGGAAACAAACCGGCACACGCTGAAGAGAGCGCCCACAATGCTGTTACTCCTGGAAACTTTGCCCTTCATCCAAATAAAGGTGCCTCAGGTGCGTCAGAGGGACCATCTGGCTCTAGACATCGGGGCGATGGAGATGCTTTTTACCAGAACCCTGCACGTAAAGTGTCTGATCCCATAGTTGCAGATCGAGGAGGACAAGCTTCCGACAATAAGACCCGGAATTCTGGGGTTCCAATCCTCGATGTGATAGATTTGACACAAGACGATCCGGAGCCGCAACCTGCTTCAAATAATGGTCACACAGCACGTCCACATGGTACCGTGCAAGGTAGCCACAGAGCTTTCAAAAACTCACATGTCCCTGTTGAAGAAGCGTCGCTCAACTATAGGCGTAATGGGGTTTTCAGACCAATGCCGATTGGCCCTATGCCTGGAAAACGGCCCCTTGGACACTTTGATCCTGCTATGCGCCGAAGAGAGCAATCTAGTACTAGCAATACTAGCAGCAATGCAGCATCCCAGTTTTTCCAATCTCAGACACAAGCTACGGAGTTGGTCCCAGCTCCCCCTGCTCTAGCTCTTCCACGCACTCACGCTGTTATCACTCCGTCGTACATGAGCCGAGTAATGGGACAGCAGCCCGAAGAGCCTCAAGTCCAGCAAAATGCACCGCAACATGCCTGGCCAACCGTTGAGAAGTTGCCAGAGATGCGTGTTGAAAGGAGGGACCAGGCTCGGCAGGTTGGAACAAGTTCCAGTTCAATAACGACGGAGAGAACCGACAAGATCGTACCGAATGTCTCGCCAGCGCATATTTCAAATCCAAATACATCGTTGCAAACTAATGGGTATAATGTCACAAAGTCTAACCCGCAGGCCCCGGCACAGCAGGATCAGCAATCCGTATCGCATAGCAACCCTCTCCTGGGACCGCGTCTAGTCAAACCAGAGTCTTCTTCACCACACCGGCCCCAGCTCCAAAAAATGGCAATGCTTTCTAGTGAGACTGCGCCCACTAGCGCAAAGAAAAACAATGGCATAGATGCGCCGGTCCACAGCTCGTCCTTAGCGTCTATGGTTCGAAATCGAACATGGAAGCATTTAAATCCAGAGGAAAGACGTCAGGTCTGGGTAGCTAAGCATGACCCCGAAAAGTTTGACTCGTATATCTACGGGGAACTCAACGAGAGGAACAGACCGGGGACTGCGTTGTTCCACCAGCCTGAATATCTACAACCACCGCGACGGACTCGTCCAGCAACACACTTTGCCCACATCGATCCACGCGTCCACTGGGGACAGCCGCATACCGACCAATGGCACTTCGCAAAGCAGCAGGAGATCTGTGACCGAGGCAGCAAGAAGGGAAACTTTGGCCGGGCGGCGGCTCGTGCAGCAAAGCGGAGAGAATTAGAAGAAATGCCGAGAGAGGGCCTACCCGAGCGGGTATTGGATAACCCTGCATGGTTGGCTGCTATAGACGAGCTTGACGACATGGCCGCGGAATATCACGCAAAGAAGCGCCAGATCCACAAGGAACGCCGTGCAAAAGCGCGCGAGAGGGAAAAGGGGAAAGGGAAGGTAACCGTAATACTTGATGACCCTAATGAGATGATGGACGTGGATTCAGGTTAATTAGAGAGCTTGCCTATAGAGCCCGGAGGCTAAGTTCTTATGGGGATTTCCGTTGGCCAACGCCCACTCTGGTCACTTAATTGCTGAATACTTCCGAACAATAGCTGGACAACAATGACAGCTGCCATGAACATTACGCTAGATGTATATATACACGACGGAATTGGTTGGCTCCGGAATCTAGTGGATGGACGACAGAGCCGCTAGGCGTCACATATAGGAGAGGTGTCTCGTTACCAAGGGCAGATGGGTGGATGGATTCAGGCAAACAGCGGAGGGAGGGGAGGGGAGGGGAGGGGAGGACAGCATTCTAAAAACGCATGGTAAAGGCGCGCGTCTAATTATGCATAGCATTTCGGAGGATATCAGTCTAGTCAGCTTCGATAGGGGAGCCTCGGGTGTTCAATACGAACTGGGGCCGTTCTGCGGACAGGATAGCTAGAGTCTTAAGATAATAGACCAGACGTTGCGTTGTATCATCTTTCCTTTTTTTCTTCTGACGCGGTATACTAAGTTCTACGTAGACTTACTTGACTCCTTCTGGTGTGTGTAGTTTCGATGCTTTTTAGCATTTACCTATAGGCATGTGTTTGTATAGACATTGTACATATTCGACGAAAAAAAATAATAGGCCGCGTAGAGTAAATATACTATTCTGCTGGAACTTGAGCTGAATTTATAGAACCCATTTTTAAAAGATTGCGCTTGGGGAAAGTCTGCTAGTTTAAACCCGCCCAGTGTCAAAACCTTATGATCACAAAATAAGGAGAAAGCACGCCCTGAAGGAATAAGTGTGTATCTGGCTGGCGAGAGGTTTTGTTTTTATTTTTGATGTGGCCAGATCATTATGATGTCGTTTTGTAGTATAGTCTGTCTATCTTCTTGGCGCTCCAGGCGCCGACCCAGCTCAGCTCGTTCTAATACCGTATCATCCATCCATCTATATATACCCTCATGTAGCTCCGTGCAAGTAAACAGCCTCAAACCTACAACAACGCCCCGTCTATACCTGGGTAAGGCGGCAACTGCCAAGCCCCAGCAGTTCCCGCGAATATTTCTAAACCCTTTGCCTAACCGTGATTGATCCCTCCCTTGCCAAACAAACAAACGAAACGCTTTTTTATATTCAGTGTGTAGGTAGGTAGGCTACCTCGCGTTGACAAAAGAAAGAATAAACGAAAAGAAAAAAAAGGTCTTATCGCGAAAAGGCGGACAAGCTGCGGATCTCGGCGTCCTCCTCCTCGTACTCGGCGAGCTTCTTCCCGGGGAGGCGGACGGCGCGGTCGAGGGCGACGGGGAGGCCGCGGTGGCGGCCGCGCAGCATGACGGCGATCATGACGATCTTGCTGCCGACGTACATGCCCCCCGAGAAGCTGTAGCTCTGGTCGGGAAGGCCGATGCTGATGCCGATGTTGGTGTAGCCCGAGACGATCTCGAAGAGGATGTTGAAGACGCTGTAGGACACCGGGTCGCCGAGCGAGTGCGACGTCTCGATCAGCGCGATCAGGAACAGCGTCAGCGCGATCCACCACACGTCGTGGCTCAGCTGGCCCCGCACCTGCTGCGACACCAGGCTCGGCGGGCCCGTCGCCGGCAGCTGCGAGTGCAGCGAGTGGATCGACGCCCGCCCGAAGTCCATGGTCGGCGCGCGGCGGAGCGGCTTGGGCCCGGCCGGCGGCGCTGGCGCGGCGACGCCGACGCCCTGGAAGCCCGTCATGCGGCGCTGGATCTGGCGGCCCACGAACGCCGTGCCGCGGCGGCCGACGGCGGAGAGCTTCTTGATGGATTTGGTGGTCGTCGCTCGCGAGGTCGCGTCCCAGTTCTTGTTGTTAGAGGTGGTTGTTGTTGTTGGAAGTCCGGGTTGGTCTGAGATGGCGGCATCGACGTCAAAGAGACTGCTACTTGCGGAGTGGAGCTGCTCCTCTTCGGCGTGGTCGCCTTCGTAGATCCCCAGAGACCGCTCCTCGTAGACGTTGGAGTTCCGCATGGTGATGATGTGGGGGTAGGCCGCCGTATAGTACACGACGAGCCAGAGTACTTGGACATCGAAGTATATGGATGACGGTGACACTATAGCGTATCCTCCCGAAGGGATGGCTGTATAAAGGGAAGCAATTCGTCAGTTCAAGATGTTGTATTAAATTGTGAAGGTACTATTCTCAGAAGTGCACTTACAGAATCCTTGAAAGAGGGCATCGAAAATGCGCTGGCCAAGAGGGATAGCCTCCATGGTCGGATTTCCGATGCTGAGGATTAAAATCAAGACCCAGTCCGCTATCACAAAGCCGCCAAATGTGGCCGCGAACATCCAAGTGTCCTTGGCAGGGAACAAGCTGGTGTATACACGCCGAGGAAACTTGAGGATGAAGTCGAAACTTTCCTTCCAAACACCGTATTCTTTTCCCTCAGAGAAAAGGTTCAAAAGACACGAGATAGACCATATTATGAAACGCATGAAGACGGGGAAAGCCGCCGGACCCGCCAGCGATAGCAGCGTGACGACGGTCAGCAGGAAATAAGAGGATTGGAAGGGTACAAACCCTGCGTCCAACAGCGTGAAGCCGGCGTTGTTGTATGCAGAGATGGCGAGAAAGATGCCGGCCCACCACGGATTCTGCGCGTTGACGGCGGCGGTGTCGACCGCGTGAACCGACATCCAGGCGCCAAGAGCGATGGCGCCGAAGAACTGGCAGAGCACGAAGTAGGCGATGACGAATATGGAAAGGAACTTGAGCGAGCGGTACTCGACACCACCGAGGTACTCTCGCTGGTCCTCGGATAGGTTGAAGAACTGTCCGTTCCTCCCGATGTTGCGCTTCTGCTCCGTTAGGAACGTCTGGACGTTGAACCCCTCAATTGTCGGCCTAGAATCAGTTGTGTGGGATCTCCGTCTCGTCGTTGCACTCTGATGAGAATGGGTCTGGTAGATCGAGTGTCCAGTAGTCGCCGGTTGGCCCTCAAGAGACTTGCCCTCCTGGACGGGCTCGAGGAAGCCAATATGCTGGTTCTGGCCCCTCGCACCTCCTGCCTGGGCCTCCGAATTAATCGCCTCCTCGGAAGAAAACGCGGCGCTCCCACGACTGGAGGACCGCGGCTTGCCCCCCGGCGGCTTTCCCTTGCCGAAGGAAGACATGACCTGCAGGCCGAACATGGCGCCCGTCATGCCGACCATGGCGCCGGTGCCCGACACGGCCTTCTTCCTCTTCTCGCGCTCCTTCGCCACGATGTCCTCGAAGCGCTTCTCGAAGATGTGCTTGCGGAAGGCGATGGTGACGTACGAGATCAGGACCTGGCTGCCGATGATCATCAGCACGCACAGCTCGACCTGCTGGAAGGTCGTCAGCTGGCTGACGTTGACGGTGTTGAGGCCCGAGGCCGTGAGCGCGGACACGACCATGAACATGCTGTCCCACCAGCCGACGCTGCGGGCCGGGACGGAGGCGCCCCAGAAGATGAGGGTGGCGACGATGGTGGTGCTGATGAAGTAGGCATAGTGCAGTGTGATGTAGTTGACGGGCGGCAGGTAGGGCTTGACGGCGCGCGCCACAGCGGCGAGTGTGGCATGTGTCCTGGGATGCTCTGTGCTGAAGTCCTTCCACCACTGGCGCGGGCTGGGCGGCATGGCGAGATCCAGTTTCCGAAGAAGCCTCACTCTCGGGGGGGATCTGCTACCTGCTGCTACCTAAGGACAACAGTTCACAACTGCTTGGAATAAAAGTGAGCACAACGTACAACAAAGGAATACCAAGAAAAAAAAAATCAATGATTGACGGTGGTGGATGCTTCATATTGTCCGAGAGCTTTTGATTCTCCTTTTTTTTTTCTGCCCAAGGGAGCACGAGCACGGCCTACGTCGTGCCCAAACCGCAGATTGGTCTACCAGCCCGGACTCTCTGCCAGGCACGGCAGGCAGCGGGCTGCCAGGGGGGGGTTTCTTATCTGAAATGGCACATCCATTCCGATAAACCTACGTACATAGTACAGGAAGGCGTCAGGGCGTGTGCTGTTTCCGGTTGTTTCAAAAAGCAGAGAAGGCGCAAGCCACCAATGAAACACCAATTAAGACGCGCCACATACAACAACACCAACACCTATGCGCGGAAAGAACGAGGTTCCCACTCGCGTCATTGTAATAACCATTGTACCTGTTGGTCGTTAGTCGGCACTTTTGAACTAGCAGCCTCACCCAACCATCAGCTATGGATTAGTCTAGGCTTGTAGATACCTATGGGTATAAGTTACAATGCGCCTAGGTTTGTATATAAGAACCCAAGTTTGAACAATTAACGGACGTTTATGCAACTGATTGAAGGTGGACCGCGCTATGCCCGATTCAGAGGGACACTAATTGGAACCCACAGACTCGAACCCGACAGCGCGTCTTTCCCGTCTTTCTTTTGCATATGCATGAATAAATACGAAGCGCTTGTAACCAGGCGCAATTGTGATACAAGAGACAGAACTACCATCAACTACTTGCTGAACTACCCGTTCAACTGCCATTCAAGTCGAGTAGGTAGATCAGACCAAAGCGTAAGCGTGAATCGTTTCTACACGCAGAATAAGAAATTTTCTAGGTTACGTGGGGAAGTGGCTAGAAGGCTGTGTGTATCGCAAGCATTATGCATTCCTCTCATCGCAAGTAATTTTCCGTCGTGGGTCTTGCATGTCATGTCTAGTTACAAACATCCACGTATTCCAGCTAAGCACTCACTCCGTGGGGGTCGCTGTCAACCCTGCCGCTCCTTGCCAACCAGTAGTATCGGCATTCCGGGTTCTTCGTCCACGTCCTCTCACCCCGTTCCCTCATCTAGGTAGTCTAGTCCGCTGTCTCATCAAACGCGAAAGCCTATTGACAAAACCCGCTCGACTTCATGTGGGCGAACGTGTCTATCCATAGCGTCCGTCTATCCGTAAGTGCCGACCGACCGGACCAGACCAAACCGAACCAAACCAACCAGTCTAGTGCGCGTGGCGCGAGTGCTTCAGGCCAACCTTGAGTCCCAGGCGGCGCACATCTTCGGCGAACTCCCGCTGGTTGACGGGCAGGTGCGGCTTGTCGAACTCCTCGACGATGCGCGGGGGCTGCGGGGGCGGGGCCGGGCGCGAGGGCGGCTGCGGCAGCAGCGACGCTGTTGCATTGCTTGGCTTCTGGGCCGGTGGCGGTGGGGCCGGCATCGTGATCTTGGTCTCCCATTTGCCCCGGACCCTTGGCTTCATCGTCTCCTTATTATTGGCGGTGGGACCGCGCTTCGGTCCGCTGGGTCCTCCCGCCGGGGAGGATTTGGGCTCCGACGGCGTCGGCTTCTGCCATCCCGGGTGGTTGGAAGGCTTCTTCGCAGGCTTCCACTGTGATGCTCGCGCGTTGACGCGCGCCTGCTGCTCGTGGTATGCTGATGATGGCTTGAACGGCGGGGCCTGTCCGACTGCCTCGCTGTTGTTCTTGCCCGGCTGAGGGTTGTGTCTCGATTGTAGTAATCCACCCGTCTTTCTCATAGGCTCGGCCGATCCCACCTGCTTCGCTGACTCTTGCTGTGCGGGTTGCGACACGACGACTTGCTCTAGGCTGTTCGCTAGTTGATCGGCTGACGGGCTTGCAGACTTCTTCTTTGCCGGCTCCTTGGCGGGGCCGTGCTCATCCGGGGTCTCCACCGCTTTGGCAATTGAGGTGACGCGCTCCGACTCTGCCACTTGCTCGATGACGCTTCCCTGTTTCTCCTCGCTCTCCTTGGCTGCCTTGGCTCCCAGCTCCATGGACTCGGTTGACGGCGGCTCCACCGATGCCTGTTTGGCTGAAACATCGGCAACTTGATTCTCCTGGAGCTGCGGCTCTGGGTCCGGGTTCAACGCCGAGTCCGAATCTTGCCGCATGGCTGGTATGTGGACAGGCGTTGCAAGATATCGCTCGAGCTGCAATCGCACGGCGCAGCCACACTCTACCTCGGACTCGCTGTCCGTCTCCTCAGGCTTAGAGCGGTTCATGTTGGGACGCGTAGCGCTATCAGGGCTAGACATCGTGAGGTGAGATAGACGTTCGCCTCAGCAACACAATCAATAGATCTTGCGAAAGTACGTTAGTATCCGTGAGATGGGAGGCGCTCGTCTCGTAAGAAGACGGTGGGAATTGAAAGTGAGAGCGAGAGTGAGAATGAGATGAGAATGGGCAGGTACCTGTCTAGTTATCGTTCCTGGGAACGATGATTATTATCGCCTTGGGGTCGCTTGTCCGTATGCTGAAGAAAAGATGAGGTCCTTGAGAATATGCGATTCTTCTGAATGCAGGAAGGTGAGACCTTAGTGATGTTAGCATGGGTACTGCTTTCTTGAAGGAGGCTGCCGACGAGGAGGCTAATTGACTTACTTCCACAATATTCAGATAAATGGAGGACGCAAGAGTGAAGAATCAACTACTTGCCAAAAAGAGTGTTGTGTAAAGGGAAAGGTGGACAACAATCTTTTTTGGGTGCTTGGTTGAGGAAGAAGGCTGGAGGAGACAACCTTACAGTAAACTCGAGACTAAGTACCTAAGTAGCAATGGAAACTCAAATGTTCGTGCCTCGAGAAGAGGTAGGCGTACAGTGAATGTAGTCATCCAATCACAATGGAAAGTTAATGTTTGCAATCATTCCATATAATGTACCTAGGTATCTTGTATACGACGTGACTCCAGAGATAGGGCTAGGTACCTTTAGTACGTATGGACATCTTGTTCGCTGGCGTTGGCGGGATGAGAACCGATGACTATCATAATTGTACATGTTTTAAGTTTCATACTACTTGGCACTACAGAGCGCGACTTTGCCTCTATGTCTATATAGCACTTTGTCTAAACCAGGAAGGCGCACCCCGTAACTGTAATTCAAAATAGGTATTTACTTTTTCTAGAACCATGGAACCTTAGATCACCGCTTCGACAACATATTTAACGCGCTACCGGCGAGTATAAACTCGGCCTGGTCCTTGCTAACGGCGTGCTTAGTCTTGATGAGTATCTCCTCGCCGCTTCCGTGCTTCTTCACCTTCAGGGCCACCTCTCCCTTCCCGCCGTTCTGTAGCATCTCGTAGAGGCCTACCGTGGCAACCTCGTCACATGCGCTGATCTTATCGTAGTCCGCCTCGTCGGCAAACGTCAGGGGCACGACGCCCTGTTTCTTGAGATTCGTCTCGTGGATCCGAGCAAAGCTCTTCGTCAACACAATTCGGGCCCCCAGATACCGGGGTTGCAGAGCAGCGTGCTCACGTGCGCTACCCTCGCCGTAATTGTGTTCCGCTACTACCAGCCACGGTTGCCCGGCCTCCCTCCACCTCTGACCCAGCTCAGGGATGGTGTGCTTGGACCCGTCCATGTCGTAAGCGGCGTTCACTTCGCCGGTTTCGCCGTTGATGGCAGTGTTGAGCGTGTTGGCGCTGATGTTGGGAAGATGGCCCTTGTATTTCAGCCACGGGCCAGCAGCCGAAATTGTATCTGTCGTACATTTCCCAGTCACTTTGACTAGGACACGCAGACCAGAAAGGTCGGAGGACGGAAAGGGTTCAAAAGGTTCTAGGAGAGCGAGGCGCTCTGAGCTCGGCGAGATGGCCACGCCGACAGATGGGTCCGGGGCTTGGGAAAGGGCCCTAAATTCTTTCCGTGCTATCTCGAATGGCTGAGAGGGAATTTCAAGGCCGGAAGGAGGAGTAAAGCGGAATTCCTCGCCAGACGAGGTCGTAAGCGAGTCGGTCATGGGGTTAAAGGTGGTGGTGCCGGCAAAGGCCATGGCAGTGACGATTTCCGGCGACGCGAGGAAGTTCATGGTGCCGGGGTTGCCGTCATTACGACCGCGGAAGTTACGGTTATAAGAGGTGAGAATGGCATTTGGGGCGCCCTTCTCAACGCCATCGTGCCGCTTCCATTGGCCAATGCAAGGGCCGCAGGCATTGGATAAAACAGTACCGCCGGCCTCTTTAAAAGTGTCGAGAGGGCCATCCCTTCGTAATGTTTCCCTAATCTGATCGCTTCCCGGTGTAATATAGAAATCCGAAGCAGGCTTCAAACCAGCCTCCATCGCCTCACGCACCATTCCCTCCACACGGGTCATGTCCTCGTACGAGCTATTCGTGCAGCTACCAATTAAGCCCGCCGAGAGTTTGTGGGGCCAACTTTCTTCCTCTACCGTTTGTTTAAACTGAGACAGCGGGGTTGATAAATCGGGTGTAAATGGTCCGTTAATATGAGGTTCTAGCTTGGACAGGTCGATGGTAATGATCTCGTCATATTTGGCACCGGCGTCGGCTCTCAGCTGGACGATCTCAGAGAATTTCTTGGCTTCCGCTGCCACATCTTGTCGATGTGTAGCCTCCAGGTACCGGACGTGAGCTGGGTTAAAGGGGAATAACGAGGTGGTTGCGCCCACTTCGGCTCCCATATTGCAAATGGTCGCCATGCCCGTGCAACTGAGCGTTTCAACGCCAGAGCCAAAATATTCAATAATAAAGCCGGTTCCACCTCGCACGGTGAGCTGTCCGGCAAGGTTGAGGATAACGTCCTTCGGCGAGGCCCAGCCGTTGAGTTTGCCCTTCAGTTCTACGCCGAGGATGCGAGGGGCCTTCAACTCCCACGGCGCACCAACAAGAGCCTCAACAGCATCAGCACCGCCGACTCCAATGGCAATTGTAGAGAGACCGCCGGCATTGGGCGTGTGGCTGTCGGTCCCGAGCATCATCAGACCCGGGGCGGCGTAGTTCTCGAGGACGCTCTGGTGAATGATGCCAGCACCCGGGGGCCAAAACTCGATGCCATATTTCCTCGACGCAGATTCCAAAAAGTCAAAGACCTCTTGGTTCACCTTGATTCCGACCTCCAAATCAGATTGCGCCCCGCGTTCGCCGACAATCAGGTGGTCGCAGTGTATGCTGGCAGGGATCGCGGTCGAGGGGAGATTGCAGGTCATGAACTGCAGGAGAGCCATCTGGGCGGAGGCATCCTGCATGGCGACCCGGTCGGGCTTGAGCTTGAGATTTGCGGTGCCCCGGATGTCGCGTCCACCGTTCGTATTAGTCAGGAGGGACTCCTCGGCATTGTCCAAATGGCTGTAGAGAATTTTCTCAGCCAGGGTAAGAGCAGAACTCTTTCCCAAGACATCCTTGACCTTTTCATAGTTCTGAACCAACTTGAGGTAGGGCGGTATCCGAGGGTTCGAGGCGTCGAATGTCGGAGTCGCAAAGGATCGAGTTCGTGGGATGTCCCGCCGAGTTCGAGCAACGAGTCCCTACGCACAGAGGGGTTGATTAGCGGGCGTACAAGCCTAAAAGCGGGATGATCCATACCCTCAAACTCGTGCCACGGCGGCACGCAAGTTCAATAGCCCTCATTTCTTGAAATTGGCGCCGCGGGGCAGAAGACTGAGGCAAAGATCCATTCGAGGAAAGAAAAAAAAATGAGCAAAATGACTTTTGGTATGACAATTGGGCAATTTTGATTGGCAGTATCAAAAATCGCTGCGATGTCGGAGAGTGGGTCTTGGAAATCCGGGGTACAGGGAAGCGAAAGGATGCACAGTGCG
The DNA here is from genome assembly GCA_000966885.1 of Xylaria sp. JS573. Lineage (NCBI taxonomy): Eukaryota > Fungi > Ascomycota > Sordariomycetes > Xylariales > Xylariaceae > Xylaria > Xylaria sp. JS573. The sequence continues at coordinate 119,539 of JWIU01000100.1, read as the reverse complement.
AAGTATGCATTTACCATGCGAATGCCATAGTTATCTACTGTGCCAGGAGCTTTTAGGTTGCTCGTGTAGTTGCCTAGACTACCTAGGTACTTTAGTCAGTAGAGTTTATATCTTATAGAGTTCCTAAGCTGACAAAGAAAATAAAGGCTAGCTATTTGTATATACTATAACCACTTATCTGTTGTTCGAATAGTAGATGAACCGGACAGAAGTTAATATCGTATGTATGCAAACAATATGGCACAGTTGACACTGCGGAACTAGGCGACTAAGAGCTGAGACTAAGTATGGCGTAGATATTGAGTCTAATGGTAAGCGTGAATGTTTATAATTGAACCTTTCCGAGTCCGGTTTGATATTGTCTTCATAGCAACTGAATTGATGGAAGTGGTGGAGTAAGGTTTATATACATGAAATAAGAGAGAGAGAGAGAGAGAGAGAGTCCGGCCTGCCGCCTGGTATAATAGAGGCACCCTTAATCTGTGAGAAATAAAGAGACAATCTTACTAGAGACGGCCAAGCTATCGGCATCACAATCATTCCACTTTTCCATCACTAGCTTGAATCTGTACTATCATACCCAGCGCTTTGCCATGGACAGTTGTTAGCTATTAAGTCCATGCTACCTTTAGTACCCGATCACCTATTATAATTCCGTCAGCCTTTTGACCAGGTTTTCTATGTTGACTATTTTCTGATAGGCTTCAGGGCAAATTTGGAGTTCACAGTTGAGCTGACAATGTTATAGAGAGCCTAGCTTCAACCTCATCATACAGTGACTGTTAGGTAATATAAAATAAACCAACGAATAATTATTAACTTTTCCTCGTTCAGGCTAATCGAAGTAGATTCAGTTATGTTCCTTTGCCCAGTGTAGCTTGGATACTGAAACGTCGGCCGTGTCCTGAGGCTGCCTCTCGAAGGCTGGTGTGCCTATTCTACAACTCATATAATGGAAACGACTAACGGATAACTTGATAATGTTATCACTTTCACTATAACGGCGTGGTTCATATCTAGGAAGTCACTTATGCATGTACCTCCCCATTTCGTTTCCAATGTTTACAGTTCTCGTAACTTAGGCGTGCACAGGCAGGATGGAGTTTACTTCCAAATGTTTGAATTGGTCTCAATTGTGGGTTATAGATTGACCTTTACATGGATTGTATGTCTTTTAGAGCTACCTCTGAGTGAATGGTCGAGTAGGCCAGGACACTTTCCAGTCGAAGTCTTGTAACCATATAGTCATTCAGATAGAGACTCAGCCATGGAGAGGCTGGATTCCGCCGTGTCTAAGCCCAATCACTGAGGTTTTACGCTAAATGTATCCGTCAGCTCTGCCACGGTAGATATGTTTGTTTGATCGGACTTGTTACTCGATGGAGCGAACGCGATGGTGTTGAAGCGCGGCCAAAGACAGACAAGGGCTATGAACGAGTCCTACTTACAGAACTGGAATCGACCGTTCTCGTTGGAAATCCGTTCGCCAAGGTTCAGGTCGGCGTCGACGTACTCGCCATCAAGCTTCTGCAGGCGGGCCCTGAGGACCGGCACATTGCCGCCACCTTCGATCGAGAAGGAGATGTTCTCTGCGGTCTCGGCGAAGTCTGTCATTCCAGTAAGATAGAGCCCTGTCAAAGAAGGAAAACAAGATGATTCTCATCACATACTGTTTCCACCCCACTCGAAGCGGCCGTCCTCGTTACCGATGAAGTCGTTCAGGTTGATCTCGCTGTCGATGCCATCGCCACCGTCATTGTGAAGGCGGGCCCTGAGGATGTGGCCGTCGTCGACGCGGATCTCGGCAGCAGAAGTGTGGAAAGACATGATGATGGCTGAGTATACAATCGAAAAGTTCCGTGATGTACAGACGAAACCCCTCAAGTCGTGAACATGAGGGGGTGTCTTGGACTTCTAATATAAGGGTATTATGGTCCACATATCCTCGTATGAGCGAGAATTTCTATAGGTGTACGCAATTCTAGGCGTATTTTGGTCGATAGCTACGATGCTCCACCACCGACTTCGTTCAGGCATACACGTGTAGGTAGTTGCTTGGCCTCCTCCTTATAACATCATGCTCGCGTGGGGTCGTCGAACCCATGTCCAGCTGAAATGCTGCAGGCGCTGAGAATCAGTTGCATAATGCGCATGCGTGAAGGGTAAGCATGTAGGTCCTGAGATCGTCTCTGTTGATGCCTAAAGTCCAATTTTCCTCATCTGACCCAGAAGTTCATCACAACCTTGATAGTCAGCTTAAAGCTCCCTTCGTTCATAATTATCTAAGGTCCGAAGAGCGTAGATCTCGTCGTGAAAGCAAGTGATAAGTTTTAGCTAGGCGTCTCAGTGATAGCCTATAGAAAAAACCTCATGCCGTTCTACCCACCGCTTCTTTGGATATCGATAGGTAACCTCGCGAGACGCTTTTAAGAATTGCCGCTCTACCCTATTGGAGGTTCTATCATCTTTAGGCTGCCACTATGTGGAGTTATGGACCGTCGGTCTCGCCCACTCTCCCATAATACGGCCGATGCCAAGAGATTGACATGCGCATCATGAGCATCGCCTGTAACGTAATATTGTGACCCCGACCTCGACATCGCCCAGCCCAGGAGCTCACGTGATTACGCGCCGCTTTTACATGCTCAGGGTGCCAGGCCAGGCCATAGATCAAGCGCAGCTCGGCTTCGGCTCGCATCTTGTCAGATAGGTAACAGGGGTCTGCCGTGGATCGGCATATATTTGATCAGAGGTTCGTACAGATCAAGTACAAACCAGTTGAGTCAAAGTAGGGTAATAGTCGGGCTATGAGGACTCGATGGCCAAGTAGCCTACTTAGTAGTTGTAGAGATATGATGCGATATTCCTATCGATCGCGAAAATCGGACGTGTGTGAGCAAGTCTTACTTCGATGGAACCGTACACCTAGTTAACAGATTGTAAGATGTTCTATTGAGATATCTTTTGGTAATCAATTTAAATTGTCGAAGTACGTATATCCAATATACGTATCCAAAGCATCCTCGCTTTTTATCTTCTCTAAAGAAATCGTGAAAGACAATGATCCACCGAAGATGTCTGACATCGTCTAAGATGAAGGATAGCACATATCCAGGACTCATCTCATCTGTCTAAGGCTCTGGAGGATACCTGACAGACCCGTGTTCGAAGGAAAGAGAGCACGCTGCTGCGCCTCGGCCGAAGGGGCTATGACGCTGTCGTGCCAGATGCGCCACAATATTATCGTGATCAGAGTCGTCGGCCCGGCGAACGCAAAGTAGATCCAAAGCTGGCGGGCCACCATCCACCCCTCGTCACCATACTCGAAAAACGACATGCTGAAGATGGAGGAGATGAAGGTCGGGGGCAGGAAGACGAGCGTGACGAAGGCGACGGTCTTCATGGCGGAGCTGTCCGACTTCGCGGCCCGTCCGATCTCGACGGAGACGGCCGCGTCGTACTGAGCCACCATGTTGAAAGCCAGCTGTATTTCGTTGTGTAGCCTCTTCTCGTTCGATACCGAACGGTGGCCTAGATTCCCTATGAAGCTCTCGAAGAAGCGCAGGCGGGAGTGGATGTTCCGCAAGATACGCCTCCTGGCAGGCGACTCCATGATAGCCGACTCCATGAACTCCTCGTGTCGATGTAGGATGTGCCTTGTTGTCTGGACGGCGACGTCGAGCGTCTCGGACACATGGATGGCGTGTCGCGCAATGTCGTGCAAGAGCCGATAGTCGGGCTGTGGCCGCCCCGCCGGCTTCCGCTCTAGTTCGACAGCTCTCACCCGGTTACGGATGGCCCAGACTGCGGTTTCTTGGTGGTGTGCCACCTCGGATAGTATCTGGGTATAAACCCAAAACGGGTCACTGAGGTTCTCAGAGGTCGGCACTGACAGCAGGTCTGGCACGCGATTCGCCAGCCACGGTTGAGCATCGAAGATGACCACAAACGTCTGCCCCTTTGATAATCGCGTGTACATATTGATCTTGTTCCATTTATATTGCATTGACTCGTTTAATATTTTCACTTCGAAGAATGCCCACGTGTCTGTTGTTCCCTATTTAGCGGTGGAGGTTCAGCTTCGATACTAGTGAGATTAATCAACCTACTAAGTTCCAGAGACGTTGTTGTGTTGCCCGCCTCACAACCAAAATACCCATTTGCATTCTTACAGTGATCCGTCCACCATAGTCTAGGCATCTTACCCGAGGAAGCGTGTTCTGTTAGCCACCCAAGTCTGCTTTCCTAACAAATACAGCATATCTCTAGGAGTGAACTTAGGAGTGCATTGGAAGGAAAGACAGAATCCTTATACATACTAGGTACTAAAAGTTAGCCACTGAACCCGGATTTAGTCACTCGAAGAGATTTCGAGAAACGTGACTTCATGAGGTTGAAATAGACGAGGCTCTGTACCTACCATGGAATGCATTGCTAAAGAACCGTAGGCATGGTGGACATGCACGGATCCTGTTAGCACTTGCGAGTCTAACGCACGTTAGTCACCTGCGAGGCTCTCTTCAATTTACTAAGACCAACATGATACACAATTGCGAATCGGAGGAACAGAGGGAAGACGTGTTATCCGAGCAGCTATCGTGAAAGTCACTGAGGCTGACCTCTCGCTGTGGTTGCCAGCCGCAGCCTCGCCGGGGTCAGTAACGGAGCGTAGTCGGTGTAAGGAGTGATATACCTACTGTTATTCTTCCATTCGAACACGGAAACCCCCGGGCAGGCCTGAGCGTTCACTTGAGACATAACAACCATGGCATACCGTGAGAAGGGACGGTTTGGGATAGATATTATGGAGGTTACTTGATTCCAGTAGTGAGGCTGGGAGGATAGCCACTTCGGCGAACTGTGTGGATTGACAGCTGGGCAGTGAAAGTGAAAGTCGCCAATCACAATTGGAGGCACAGTGGCGGGGCAATAGGTATGACTATTATTATTATATCTAAGTACCTAAAAACATATCTAATAGGATCTAGACGTTCTATCTACTTGTATGCGTCATTCGAGTATTTAAGTTATATTCATGAAGAATATCGTGCTGGAACTTTTGGGTAGAATATATTTTTCTATATATTCGATTCTAACGTAGGGGGGCGTAGATGCTTGTGAAAGAGAGACCCCGCTCGTGTATGTATGCATTTAAGCAATACGGTGTCCTGCCTACAGTGATATCGGTTTACTATGGTTACGAAACTTACCTCCAGGGCGCTGACCTGTCTGCCAGTCCAACTTCGCAAATTCTTAAAAGTTAGGACGACAACCTCGCCGACTACACGCTCCTGTACCTGCGGGCCTCCTACGAGCCGCTTCCGGGCGGTATCCGAGTCGACCATGCACGCGGGGTCCAGGTCTCGACTGAGCAGCGCGCGCGACCGGCCGCCATTTATGTGGTCGTCCCGACGATTGTGGGCATGATGCTAGGCCGGGCAACCGGGGTGCCGGAGGTCGTGAAGCAAGCGCCGGCAGTGCTAGTGAGATTGAGGAGCAGCTCCGACGCATTCTTGGATGACATTGTCGGTAATGCTTCACCCGAGGGGCAAGCTGCCGAATAATCCGCCGCATTCGGCCCCGGCGGTAGAAGAAAGCAGGGAAGACGTGCCTTTCGACACGCGAGACATGGCGTCCAGCTTTGGGCATAACCTGCGATACGCTGAGCCGACGCGGGAGTGGCAGCTCCAGTGTCTGGTTAGTGGCGCAGTAACTGCGTAGTGGATAGCGATACTTGCTTGCTGAAAACCGCAGCTGTCGTGTAGATACTACGTTAAAGCAATCAGGATAGCTTGCCAAGCTTCGACAAGTGTTTTTCCACCAGTGATATACTACTACCCCGACTTAAAGCGCCCGAATCAAGATCGTACATGCAACTGCATAAAGAGCGCTCGTAGGCGCAGAGTCACCTCGGCGGGACATGCTCCCATCCTCATCGGCTTACCTATCACAGAGCAAAAAGATGGCGTCCGCCGACCACGCAAGAGCCCTGACCGACTCCCTCGCAAGCGCTCATCTCGTCCCGGGTCCCGCGTCTGCGCTCATCCCGGCGGACTTCGCGCCCGCGACGGAACTGCTCATCTCGTTCAGAAACGACAACAACAGAAAGCCCGTTAACCTGGGGACCTTCTTCCGCGCAAGCGAGTGCAAGTCGCCGCCGGCCGTCGCCTTCGCGTCCGAGGCCGACGCGCTGCCTGACGCGTCCTACACGCTCATCCTGGCGGACCCGGACGCGCCGACGCCGGACGACCCCCGGTTCGCGTTCTGGCGGCACTACGTGCTCGGCGGGCTGCGGCCCTCCGGCGCCGGCCAGGCGGCGGTCGCGCAGGAGACGAAGCCGCCGCTGACCGAGTACCTCGGGCCCGGGCCGAGGGACGAGTGGGTAGCCCGGTTCAATAAATGCCTTGACTCGAAGGCGGGTTCGGCTAACTCCGGTGCCAAAGCTCCAAACCGCATCGTTACCTGTTTCTCCTGTTCAGGGAGCCGGACGGGCTCGCGCTAACGAAAGATGACGTCGGCGGCGAAGAGTTCGTCGAGAGGAGGTCGTTCAGGCCGGCCGAGTTTGCGCAGAGGTATGGGCTGCGCTTGGTTGGTGTCAATTGGATGACATGCGCGGGTGACGGTTGGACGGAGTAGACAACCGAATATTACAGACATTGCGCCAAGGGTCCATGAGAACTAGGGAGAGAATGATCACTGAGTCTAACAAGTAAGCAGAGAATTATTACTATTACCTAACTAAGCTGAGCCCCTGATTACGATCACTTCCACTTTTCCCCTCTAGCAACTAAAGATACGTCAACTTGTTGAAGGGAAAGTCGTTGGAAACGTGTGTATCAAAGCCTTCTCATTACAGTCACCCTCCTTCAGACAATTTAGTGAGGCGACATCCGCGGTCAGATAGATTCGAAACAGGTAAGCCACGGCAAAGACACAGCAGACAGAAAGAGAGAAGAGTGTGGGAAACGCAAACAAAGCGAAAAAGAGCGGACAAAATCGTTATGTAATAATTATGGGTATTCCACGCGATGAAACTAGACCGGGGATAAGGGAGGGGCTTGCGGTGTAGCGATCTAGTTACCCTATTTCGCGACGCCGATGCAGGCGAAGTACTCCTTGAAGGAGGAGACCTCGATGGCGAGGACGCCGTCGCGGTCGAGGAGGGAGGCGGGGCGCCAGTACTCGGGCTCGACGCGGTCGAGCAGGCCGGGGTAGCTGGTGAGGCCGCGGGGCTCGGTGACGCCCCAGGGGTTGCGGACGATGACGTACTGCTTCTCCTCCTGGCCCATGCTGTTCCAGCCGAGGACCGAGTAGGCGTGGTTGGCGACGAGGTTGGCGCCGCGGTACATGCCGCGGCCCGCCGTCGCGTGCGTCCACGCCGCCATCGGCGAGATGGTCCGGTGGTTGACGCTGTGCGCGCGCACGAGTCCCACCAGCTCGCTCGCCGTGTGCTTGTCCGTGTAGTAGTACCGCGGCTCGCGCCCGTTGATCTGCGCCATCGCCTTGATCGGGTCGCCGTTGTGCGTCTGCGTGATGTCGTCCTCGTCGCCCGAGATCCAGCGCGCGAACGCCTTCTCGTACAGCGACGGCCAGATCTCGTACCCGTCGCTCGAGCGGCAGTAGATGGGGATGTCGGTCGAGTTGTTGACCGGCACCTCGTAGTCGACCTTGACCGTCTCCGTCGAGTTGTTGTTGCGCCCGCCCTTGTCGAAGAACTTGACGGCCAGCATGTGCTTGCCGTTGTCCCGGCCCATGGGCCCGCCGCCGACGTGCGTCGAGCGGTTGATGATGGCCGGGTTGGCCCAGAACACGGAGAAGATGGCCGCGATCAGCCAGCTGTTGGTGCTCGCACCCTGGATAGGGTCGGCGAATCTGTGCTCGTGCTGGCCATAATGGTGAGCGCCGAAGCGGAAGGGGCTTCCGTCCATCATCATGCGTCGGGGCATGCTGCGGAAGAACGCCTCGTTCAGGTCCCGCCAAGAGCTGTTTGGTGGTGTCCACCCTCCCTTCTGCTCATCCTCCTCGTGCTTCTTCCGGAAGGGTAAGACCAGCTCGTTGATGGTTTCAGTGACCTCGTAGTTGCTGACCGTCTTGCTTATAGGACTGCCGTCGAGCACGAGGTGCAGCTTTCCGTTCTCCATGCGGGCCATCTTGATTTTGATGCCACCGACTTCCTTCATCCCGATCTTCTCCAGGTCGTCAAGCTTCTGGAGCCTGGAGAGATCAGGGGTGACGAGATCGCGCTCCTCGATTATCTGGATGTCCTTCTCGGAGAGCGGTTCAGCTCGACGCTCCTGCTTGTTGAGTTTAAGACCGGCAAAGAGCACGGAGTCATGCTTCAGGTCGAAGAGCTCCTCATAGTCGGTTTGCAGAACGTCAGCGAGGATGCATGCGGTCGTCAGTGATTGACAGTCAAGCTTGTGGCCGATCATGGCCTCAACCAGAGCGTATGGGTTGACAACGCCGACATTGACATCCTCCGGCTCCGGGTCGGGAGATGGTTCCCCACCGAGGAGGGGCTTGTCGTGTTCCATCTTCCCTAGGTCCTCGTAGTCATCCGACAAGGTCCTGGATGACCCTGGGCGCCTGTCAATCTTTTGGCCGGTGAGAGCTTCGAAGAAAGCATAAGGGTCGATGTTTGCGGTGTTGATCCCACGAAGGGGAGAGTCTGAGTGAGAACCAGAGGTGACCATCTTGTCTGGGGGTGATGATACACTATCGTTAAGACATTCTCGGATGTGTACTGAGCGCTGAGATTGGCGGTTTATGAAACAGTGTTTTTCAAGGGACGAAAAAGGGAGGGTTAGAGGAGGACGAAGGCCCATTTATGTCTGCTGTCATCGTGATGGGTTCCTATAAGCTCGTTGGATTTTGCTGCAAGGTATGCACCTATGATACCATTCTCATCTCATTTCTGCAATATTTGTGCCACATAGACTTGCCTCGTGCATTCATCGTGTACACTGTGCCGAGTTTAAGGCTTGAAGTCAAATACTGAACGAAGATTGAAATTACTCTGGATTATATTACGTATGCATAACTCGCACCTTGCATTGTAATGATGGAAGTCGGCAACGTGAAACTTCGTCCACCTCCGCTATTGCCAGTGCCTGCGTAGCTCTCGCTTTTCCTCGGTGTCTTTCAGTGAGCCGAAGCGGTGAACTACACCCTAGAGGTAGGTAATATGGCCAAGGACACCCCCGTGGGCAAGACTATCTAAGATGTGGTATCGTAGCCCATAAACTGGACAGACAGCCTAGCAAGTCGGGCATGTTTGGGCCAGTCCAAATAGAGTATGCGGCTGAGAAGGTTTGCGGGGAAACCTCTAACGGATCCCAAAAGCTGTTCCTCAGAAACTTTGGCCCATCTCCAGCTGCCTGTATACCTTGCGTACGAGTAGGGATGCCGTAGCAATCGAAACCTAACGAGTCCTAACCTAAGCACCCTCAAGACCTCGGGTCTGTGTGGGAGTATGCTGAGACCAAGTTGGTCTACTCCAAATTCTATGGAGGTCAAGGGCCATGCCTGTCAGGTCCTGCCTTGAGCTCTCTGTAGGGAGTCGCTCGGCTATCATCGCACTTCACAATACTATGAGTACCTAATTAGCTTTCATGGTGCATTCGACCAGAATATATCCAACCATCCAGGCCCTCGTACCTGGGCCTGGATATTTGATGGGTTGAATTTGAAACTTCTAGCATACATGTAGATAGCATGATGCGTGGGGCTTTCGTCTAGCAGTCTCTCACCTTGTCCAGCCCCTTTTCTTTTGCAGTGACATCACAATTTTTTATTCCTACAGTGCGTATATGCGTGCCGCCTTGTCCTAACCATAACGATAGAGCTCTCGTATTGAGCTCGAGAAAAGTATAGTCTCTGCCATGCTTCGCAGCAGAGGTGGAATGCTAGGATGGAGTGTATCAAGAGACACTACGATGCTTTTGCTGACTTGTATCGCGCCCGCCGGACTCGTAATGAGGCCACCGCAGCAGCCCATTGACATACACACGCCCATCCGATAAACTGCTTATGCCTACGCGGACTTCTCACATTTAGGGGCTGGCTCTTCCCGCAACCATCCCATCCAATGCCCGAGACCCGGCCCAAGGTGCCGCGGCATTCTAGCTTGCAGTGCTTACTTTACGTACAACTTTCCTTGCGCAATGGAAAGGTCCCGGTTAACCTAGGTATATCGCTAGAAGGCTTTAGGGCAGGTTATGACGGGTTACCATAGCAGACAGACTTCAAGGAACGGAAGTCAACCCGGCGAGCATTTTTTTTCTTTACCCATATCTACTAGTACTACTCGTGAAATCAGGTGAGCACATTCTCGTTACACCCAGTCCCCTCGATACCTTGGTCACACCACTGTAAGTTGAGCCCATCGGATGACAGACGTAATTCATGAAGAAGAATTTCCTAACATAAAGACCCGGAAAATAGTACCCTCGCCAATCATTATGAAAACCCCACGCGCTTATTTCATAACCTATGTTCTGAATGTGTGTAAGTAGACTCCATATACGCCAGTTAAACGTAGTTTCACGAGCTAGTCGAGGACATGACCTCATCCTCCAAGCATAGGGTATGTTACCTACCTAAGGCAGCCTCTGTCACCTTCATCCACATATTCTCCTCAAGGAATACTTGGTAGCTGAGAGAGGTCCATGGCTCAACGGGATCGACCTATAAGCAGCGGTTAGCGGCGGTGCGCGCAATAGTGAATTTGGGTCGTAAAGCGGCCAGCAGCCTACCAGCTGGAAGTCAAAAGCCCGCAGGAGCTAAAAGGGGTTAGGTATTAGCACCGAAAAGCCATGAGTCGAGTCCGGCATAGATATGCCCATCGTACCTCGAAGATGACCTTGTAGAGCTCCATGAAAGCAATCGGCTTCCCAGCACACATCCAGCGGCCATATCCGAAGCAGAGCTGGACGACGCGCTCCATCTCAGCACGCGTCGTATCGTCGGCATCTGTGAAACGCTCCGGCCGGAACATGGCCGTGTCCGGGCCGAAGAGTGCAGGGTTCTGCGCCATTGCGGGAAAGTTCAGGCCAATCGAGGTACCCCCGGGGATGAATTTTCCATCGATCACGTCCCCCTCTGGCGGAAGGATTTTGGGGTAGAGGGCGATGGCAGGCGGCCGTACACGGATGGTTTCGTGAATAATTGCCTAATGAGAGCCAGTATTAAAGGATCAGCGCTGGTACCATCACTGCTTTGATCTGGCTCGCTCACCCCTAGATAGGGAATTTCTCTTGCCTGCTCACTCGTAATGGGGAACCGGACTTTGCCCTGTCTAATGACTTCAGAGATTAACCCCTTTACCTTAGTGTATATCCTCGGATTGGTCACTATGTAAAGCATCGCCGATCGTAAGGTCGACGCGGTAGTATCAGAACCGGCGACAATCATGAAGATTGATTCGCCTTCACAATCTCGTTGCGAGAGGCCGCTACGAGCGAACAGACTCTGCCCGATGAAGCTTGTCAATTCAGTTGCTCTGGTCCAATTGAGCAGGAGAGTAGCTTACAATCATATCCTTGTCATTCTCAATACCATTGGTAAACTTCTTTTGGGTGACCTCGTGAGCGACTCTATGGGTGCATGTTGATGAGCAAACTGCCCTTCAAAGACACAGGTGATGCAAAGCACTCACCCCATCAATTTTCCCATACCGGATTTGTCCGTCGGCTGAGGTCCGAAATATTCAAGGAAGAATGAGGAGTAAAATATGTCTCTCATCCACGGTATATCCATGGTCATTGCCACGATTTGCCAATGGTTCCGGACTTGTTCGGAGAAGCCGTAGAGATCTGAGTCGGCCTTCACGTATCCAAAAGCCTCACCGTACGCCAACTTCGTTATAGCGTCAAGCGTGAAAAACTGAGACAGCTTCGCGAAGTCCACGTACAGCCGTTCCTGCTTAGGTGACCCCGTGAGGTACTTCTGTCGGATAAGGCCAAGGAGCGACTCTATCTGGGCATCAAGCCCAGACTCAAGCTGCTCAATCTCACGACCGCTGTAGGCACGTGCTAATTGTGCCTTCATCTTATCGTGAGCTTCGATATCAGTAGTCGTAAACATATTTGCCACATATGGGTCCCATCGGCCGCCATTATACCATGCATCTCTGTGGCAGGTGCTCCGCGTCGATGCCATTTTCCGTACCACGTCCGGGTCATCAGTCATGAGCATTCCAGGACCAACCTTCGCTAGACGTCCGTACTTCTTTCCAATATCTCGGTAGATGGAAAGCTGCTTCCCGCTTGACGACGCCCGGGCAAGCCATAGCCATGAGAAGGAAGCTAGCCAAGGCCCTGGGACATGGCGCAATCGATACCATGTGACGATTGATGTAATGGTATACCAGCCAAGGATCAAAGCGACTGAAAACACCGATATCTCGCCAAGACTGAGTGGCACAGTCGACAGCATCGTTAGATACAACCTGCTAAGGGATTTCTTTCTCCTTAAAGGCAAACTAATAGTGCCTTTGATAGAAACCGTTTGAATTGCGCCCTTTCAAAAATTATAGGGCGTGAAAGGGCATTATATATCGGCATAGGAGATGGAGAAGCATGGGTTACGATGTACTCGAGTCTCGTACATCAAGATCATGGACTTTTGAGGTAATCCAATGAAGTTGAGACCGGCATGCAACCCCCACACTCTAAGACATGTGGGCAAGTTGCTTATTTGTCACGCACTGTCGCAACTTCATCCTCGAAGAAGTAAGTGCATGCAATACAAGACCTGTGCTTACTCGAGCACTAGGCAGAGAATGTAACCTACGGTAGTTCTTGTCAACCTTTACCAGACACAAAGGGGTAAGAGATAAGGAGAATGACGACGTATGACCAGAGGAGGAACGCGGAATGCCTAAAGACAGTCGTCATTTCAAAGTTCATTCATATTATCAAGTTTGGGTGAAAGTTGACTGGGCACCCTAGTGATCACTTGCAAGGAGAGTAAATTGAGTGTGTGTATCTAAGGGCTCTCTCCCCCGAAGGAGGAGATCTATCACCTATATAAACCAGCCGGGTTATTATATCACCGTCCCTGGTGGTGGATCCCTTCAGGGATCAGTGACACCCAGCAACCACAACGCGATACATATACCATATGAAAGGTGATTGCCTTCCGGTAAGAAGGCACCCGGCCTTGTCTTCCCAGTGCCCCCTGTTTACCTAACCTTTATAAGTCACGTATCAAGCCATAGAAGGTGCTTGTTGCGGGAACTTCCCATCCCCCCGTTCTTAGGGGGGGGGGGTCCATATTCCCCACTGACGCATGCTCAGGAGCAGCGAATCCTTGGAAAGGGGTTTACTTACGGCAGGGTGAATTCGGCACGGACGAAACTTCCCGGGGCGGCCATAGAGCCGACGATGAACGGGCATACATGTAGCCACCAAGACCACTAGCCTGAGTTTCTTGGCTAACATGGCAAATCTACCTACAGATCGGGCTGCTCTAGGCGGCATTCACAGATGTCGATAAAATGGGTAGATGCAGGAACAGAAAGCCACATTGGTATTATAACTTATACAGTCGACAACAGCCTCCCAGGCCTTCTTCCTTGCCCTTGGATAATAGGCAATACCTAATCGAGTCCCTGAGGTGCCATCGTTTGCTCTACCCTAGGCAAACGGTATACCAGGTATCATCACCTCCCCCCCTGTCCGACCGCAGCTAAGTACATGTCCCTCTGTCTCGAGACCCAAAGCCGAACCACAACGCCGTCAGGAATTCTTCTGCCAAAGCCAGGTATGTTCTCTCTCAATTCAACTCGAATCTTGGTATGGGGTCATATCGTCGTCAAAGGCGTTTAGGATATGTTCCACTGGTATCTCGAAATCTTCAATTCCACCAACCAATCACCCTTCCTTGCTCGCACTTTGCCAAAGAGAGAAATGAAAGAAAAAGAAGAAAAAAAAGGAGAATCCACCGCCATACATCCATGTCATGCTTTTCAGAATTTCCGGGGAAGAAATAACACCCGTGCTTCATGTTGTTGTTGTTGTTGTTGTTGTTGTTTTCGTCTGACTTGCGTAATCCATTTCTATAAGATGTCTCTGGCCGCGCGGGTGGGAAGACAAAGCCAAGCCATGAATCATGTGGGGTCCAAATGCAAGAGATTAGTATATCTAAACTGCGTCTATCCGTGGCTACCCGGCAGCCGGACGCATTGACCCAACGTTCGTATTGCTGTTCTACTATTTGAAATCGACTTGAAAGGGCGACGAGGGCGATATCACGTCAAGATATCGAGAGCGCTTCTCCTAAAACGTCTCGGACTCTTGGCTGATAGCGCTGGAAGGACTGGCAATTGTGCCGAACGTGTCTGTGGTGCCCGTTAGCGATAGTCACTTAGATTAGCTTAATTTTCCGAGGGGCGACTAACCTCTCTTCCTTCGTCTCTCCTCGTCCCTTGTAGGTGTCATTGCTCTGGGTCCACTAGGTCGTCGTGATGGAACCCCGAGGGCGCCGTTCAGGTTTCTGTTCTCTGGCTTCGGACTGCTGGAGCGGTAGCTCCCAGCATGCGTCGCTGTGGCTGTGCCATAACCACTCTCAACACTGTGGTATGGCAGCGGACTGTGCCTGTCCTGAAGCTGGTTTACCCTGGCATGTTGAGGCGGCGTCTGGCTGTCAAGTGGCTCCTTAGGAGGACGCGGCGGCCCCTGTTGCATGGGCGAGGACGCTCTATTCCAGTTGTATTCGTCACCTCCTTGACCCGAATTCATCGCACTGTTCTGGCCAGGGAACCTATGTAGCGACGTGACCGAGCCGGCCCAGTCTGCTGATCTCGGTGACATTGGCGTGTCATAGTCCTGCGCCGACGTCTCTAACGCTGTCCTAAAACGTTCCGTCTGCCCAGGTCGAGGCTGGGGGTGCTGGAGGTTCAAGGAATTACGGTGAGCCTTATACTTGGGATCCTCAGGAGTCGCGTATGTGGCTGGCGCGGGGTGTTGGGGCATGGATTGTTCCATTGCTGGCGAGCCGGGTATATTGGGCATGTCAAGCATGTCATCAGCTTCCGTAGGATTGCGAACATCCTGCTCCGAGTAGCCCGAGTGCAGCTTGTCGTCCCCGTAGGTATCTTGATGTTGATAGGGGTCATAATTAGCCAAATCAGAGCCAGATCGAGACGGTGGTTGTGGCATGAAATCCTCCGGCGGGTCGTGCTTCTTCGAGTTACCACTACTACGGAAGACCTTTCCTATGCTAGAAGTCGTCGTCTCAGACCAACGCGAGATTTTCGGGAAGAAGCCGGACGAGCCTCGCGATTTATGCTTCTTGCCGTCATCGGTCCGGGGAGTGTTCTCGTTGCTAACCGAGAGGTGTTGTGCTTGCGGCGAGCTATGGGGCGGCGTGCCTAAAGGTACTGACCCACCCCGAGGCCTGTCTAGTCCAGGAGACAGCATCCCTCTGTCCCCGCTATACGGGTTTGTGCCCGGTGCAGAATGATCGGCGCATTCGTTCTCGTCTTCGGGAACAGTGCTAATACGATGATCGGAAAACTTGCGCTGTTCATTCCCTGTTCTCATGGACGTTCCGCGGGATTGGGGCGGTATCGAGAGATGGCCAGATTGGCTGCCGTGGCTAGCGGTCGACGTCCCAGCATTGCCCTCTGGCTCATAACCGCGGTCCTGCTCATATTGGATCTCTGGCTGCACATTACCAAGCGACTGTGCCTGTGGACTCATCAAGCCGCTTGGGACCGCAGTCTGATGCCTAAGGACATCTACATCGGTCAGGAGCTGCATGAGCATGTCCTCGATCCTACCAAGGTCGTTTGTGCCTTTGGTGCTGAGGCCTTGAAGCGCGCGGCGGAGAAAGTTGCGCTTCTTAGTGTTTGGATCATCAGTCCCGGCCTGGGATCCTCCTTGGATGGACCTCGAACTGCTACCAGGAAACGGTCTAGGACCGCCAAGATGACGTTTGACTGTCTTGTCCGTATTTTCCTTTACTTCGTTGATGACCTGGTCCTCGGTATCCGCCAACATCCTCTTGATGTCCTCAAAGGAATTACGCATCTCAGCCGCAGAGCGAACAAGTGTCACAAGTATCTCAGTGTCTCTAGCACTTCGTTGTGCATCGCGAACCATGAGCTGAAAGGCAGTTAGTACATATCCAGCCAATTTCTCGTTGAGGGACACTTACGTGCTCCATTAGAGCAATGATATCCTTTGATTGGATGCGATCGATTCCGGTGCCGGTAGCAGGATCATACAGTGGCGTTCCCATCGCTTGGGACATCCCAGTAAGATGCCTCGTATCCTTGGGCGCATAGAATGGATCTTCAACGGCCCCAAGGTTGGGTTGATTCAGCATTCCAAAGTTATTACCCTTAGCATTAGCCCCGTCACGGACGTCGTTGGGCGCTCCAGACATGTAACCCTCGTCACCTGCAGCCAGCCCAGGGCTCCCAGTGTGAAACCCGCCTCGATATGCATCTGGGCCATAGCCAGTCGCGCCCAGCATGTTACCGTCGATACCAGGGAGGTTGGCAATCGGGCTAGTTCCTTCGTAAGGGTTTGTGACCAACGTGTCCCGTTTACGTTCGCAAGACGTTCTCTGCCATTCGTCATCTTGTTCCTGGCTTGGTTGCCGGCTGTGTGTTGTAACAAGCGCATCCGCAGTGGCGATAGTAGCTGCGGCAGCAGCATCGGAAATGCCAAGACCTTGACCATTACCAGGAGCGCTGCTCTTGCTCGCCTTGGGCGTCACAGCGCGGTCATAGGCGTGAGACATTTCTTGATTTTGCGTTGGCTCTGCCGCCCAACGTTCCGCCGTGGGAGTGTGGTGCCCGCTCAGCTGGTCGTCGTCGTAACCATATCCGATCTCCGGCATAGGATAACTCATATCTGGCAAGCCACTAGCTTCCATCCTTGGTTGCTCGTATTCAGAAAGACGATCAACGCTGTGACGTGGTGTGGCATCCGGTCGGTAACCATTCTTAGCTCTCTCCTTGAAGGAGCGGTTTCGGGAAACACCTTCGCCGACGAATTCACCCTCCTTCTGCTCAACATTCGGCGAGCGCCGGCCTTCCTTCTTCCGTTTGATGGCAGCAGCCCGACCTAAAGCTGCAGTCGTAATAGCGGACTCCGAAGCGGTTGGAGAGTTGCGATATTTCGATCGAGGGACCTTCTGGCCGTATTCGTCGACATCGTACTCCGAGAACTCACGGGGAGTAGCAGATGGATCACGTTCTCGAGGTAACTCCGACGAGTGGCCCTGATCACCCTCGTTCACCGCCCAGCGGTTGTCTGTTGAGCGCTTGGTGGGGCTCATACCCCTTGAGCCGGTCTCCCTCCTAGCGTCATCATATGACATCTGGGAGTCGCGGTACTCCTGCCCAGTACCCCCGGATCCACTCAAGAGAGACGGGTCAAGAGTAGACCCTTCAACTAATGACGCTACAGCGGATTCGGGTGCGAAGTTAGGATGCACCATCTCCGGATTCACTCCGACCGTCTGAACGGCCCGTCCCGAATCCACTCGGTCTACTTCGCTGTCCTCGGTGTATGTGGTGTTTCTATATTCCAGCCCGGAGCTCACCAGGCTGCTTCCTTCATCCCCAAATTCATTGCTTCGCATATTGCTGGGAGCAGAGCCAGGCGAGTAGACACCCTGATCGAGATGTGACGATTTAGCTGGGGAGGAGAGTTCGCTAGTGGTGTGCATGGTTCTCGAGTCACGGTGGCCGTGAACCTCACTCTCGCCTTCGGTGAATCCCGATACACTCTGGATCGGACTTAAGCCGCGTCTTTCCTGTTGATAGGGGGTGTAGCGCAGGGGAGCCGGAACATCCTGTGAACCGTAGAAAGGCTGGCCCATACCGGGTTCATCATCATCATACATGCCCGGCTCAGACAGGTGACCAGCCTCATCATAATCATCTTCGTAATCATCACGAGTTTGAGCAGCGTACTTGTTGCCGAATTCGTCTGTCTCATACTCTTCCCGGTACTCCCCAGTTCCTTTACGGGGGAGAGCCTTGAGGTCACCGTGGGACACATTTGCGTGTTGAGCACCCAAGGTATGGATGGTCTGAACTGGTGTTCTCGTAGGGGTGGGTGTCCTCGCAATGGAATCTGCCGAAGCAGCACTTCTTAAAGCTTCCATCGCAGGCGCCATCTCTTCGCTAGCCGAGTGCGGTCTATCCGTCTCAGCTGACAATATAGATGTTCGCGTCATATCGGACGGGTTGACTGCGCTCGTAAGAGGCATTGGAGGCACCACCTCATGTTCGGCCTCGTAATCATCGGCAAATCTCTCGCCATGATCACGCTTTGGTGTCTCTGCTCGTCTCCGCCTCCGTTGTCTCTTTTCGTCGCTTTTGGATCTTGATCGCAAAGCGGCACCGACTACGGCGGCGCCCAGGGTAGCATCCGTAAGCCTGTCGCGGTCGCGGCGCGGAGTGACATCTTCATCTTGAACCCCCTCAGTGATAGAAGCTTCATCAACACTACTACGAGGTGACAGGTCGTTCCTAGCCTCTCTGTCTCGTTTATCCTTCGACTTCGATTGAGTGGTATCGGCAGATTTTCTCTTATTCGCCGCGGAAATATCCTCCCGGGACACAGACGTAAGGCTTGAAAGCGACTCACGGTCTTTAGTCCTCCGGGTTTCTCTTTGACTCCGTTCCCTTTTGATAGCATCCAGCTCGGGGAGAATGAGTCGCCTGATAGCATCCTCGACAGTCTCGAGCAACCTCGGGTTGTTGATTGAGACCTTGGAGGAAGAATGTGAGTCGTATGATCGGTGGCTAGGTGATATTTGCGACGAGAGAACACTGGTATCGGCAGCTGAGACCATAGATTCCTTGTTAGCTCCCTTAGACCGCCGTCGCGCCGCACTTTTATTCTCCATGTCCTTTTCGTTCACACTACTATTTCTGCTCTTCGACTTCTGTCGTCGTTCCGGCTTGGTTGCCTTCTCAACTGCCTTCTGTATAACGCTCCGCTCGTGACTCGAGCTTCGAGTCTTGCGGTTCAGCTTGTCAGTGGTGCCAGTCCCAGTAGCGCTGGGGACCAGCGACTCTCGCAGGGGACTTCTGGCACGTTTTTCCTCCCGAGAAGGGCCAGAGCCGTCCAGAAAGCTGTCGCTGGGTATCGCAGAGATGTCTGACATATTAGGTGGCTGGTAGGAAGCTTTGCTGTCGGCGGCAGGTATGAGTGGACTCGACACTTTGCGACGGCGACGAGAGTGGCTCGGATCGATCTCGACCTCAATCGGGTTGCGGGAGACATTGGATTCCTCAGTGGCCGAAGCATAGGAGTTCGTGCTCCTCGCATCTTCTGGGTCAGTCATATCCATTTCTGTGCGAGTCATAATGGGGCTCGTAGGTTCCGTCTTCGAGAACGAAGCCCTTCCTGTGCTTCTTGTCTCGGTGATCTGGATGTGATCGTTTTTCCCGCGGATTTTGGACGGGGTCAGGCGCACACGAACACTTGGCTTGCGTTCAGTGGAAACTGACCCGCCTGGAGAGCCACTGCGGGTCTTTCCGCCCTCAAAGTATTCAATGAGGAGCGAGGTCTGCGAGCGATTGGGCCGGTGACCACGGGTCTTGATGGTGACTGGAGTACCGTCGTCAGGAAGAGAATAATGGGATTTGTCGTCGGCCGACTTGGACACATCGGACGCGGCGAGGTCGGTGGGTGTAGTGAGGGACTCGGTCTCGGTCGGGGCTGGTAACGGAGGGTTTTTCGAGTCGACACCCATCGTGTTGCTTAAGGATGCGCTAACTCTCGGATCTCTCAGACCTCACCCCTGTCAGGTTCGGCCGCTTTTGCCCTGTTTTGTCCCTCCTCACTTTCTTGGGTTTACCAGTCTGGCGACTTTGGACGTAGGCCGCAAGCAGGGGAGGGGAGGGGAAGGGAGAGATACTGAAGAGAGCGGTCAAGGTCGAATGGCTAGCGCAGGTATCGGTCACGGCATCGGGCAACAAGTCAAGTATAAAAAGTGCGGAACCTGAAAAAGCGCAAGTCGTTAGTGGAGACCCGAGAATAATGGCAAGTGTCAGCTAGAGTTGGCACCCGAAGGCCATACACAACAATACGCAGAGCGAGCTCGATTACTTGGCGACGGCGCAGCGAATTCAATCAGATATCGAATATTAAAACAGAAAAGTCGATTCCCGAGAAAACTTTTCAAGGAAACTTGTTTGTTATCTGTGGCAACAGCAGCTTGTGGGAAGAAGAGCTGCTCGTCAGCTTCGGCCGTTCCAAATGGATCCAGGACCAAAGACCAGCCCCCTCAAATGCACCGGGTCTGCATAGCATTAAATAGGCGCCGATGCATAAATGGGCACTCCAGATACGCTGACAATAGACATGGAAGAGAAACAAAAAGCAGACAACTCGCTGGACTGGGAGAAAACTCGATTGCATACGTACGTATAATATTAGGTATGGAATACTGTATTAGTGAGATCGCGGCGAGGTTGCGTATGTGCGAACTTGCAGGTGTTGGTTGAGTGGTTGAGCGGTTGAGTGGGATGGGGGGACGATATGTTCCAGATGGTGTGTGGTCCGGGCCAAGTCGTCAACCCAGCCACATGCAATACGATTATGTATGTCCCTAGTTAATGTAGGTACCTGGTATTGTACAACTCGCTGGAGCCGCCGGACTAAGTATTCGACGGGACGAATGCACACGCAAGCCTCGGGGCCCTCGCTGTAGTGTCGATGAGATATGTGTGAATAGAGGAGTGAATTATTCAGAGGCTTTGTTGCTGTCGAGAAATACAGGTAGAGCGGATCCCAGTGACCTTGGAAAGGCGATTGATGTGTTGGCCGTGCTTAGGCAAACCCACCAATGGCGCCGGGGGGCCGGGGTACTAGCAGGCGGGCAGGCTGGCAGGACGGGCAGCTCGCAGTAACAAGGAGGTCGGGGAAGGTAAGCTAGGTAGGCAGGTACATCTACCTAACTTACATGTGCAGATAGATACCTTTGGGCACGCATCATAAGAGTGCGCAAGGGAGAATTTGTGTATGTGTATTCTTGAACGCTTGAACGACTTATCAATCAGCCTAATAATGGAACCTTCTGATTTCTACAGGTTACTCGATATCGATTCATTGATTGACTGCCCACATTGAAGCAGGTACCTAGAATCCACCTCGGCACAAGGTAGGTAACCTACCTTCTATCTGATCTCCAAAATACCATCATTCGTTCATATGCCCAGGTACCTTACCTAGCTTCCCCAAACTTTTGAGCATACAGGTACATCATGTAGGTCCATGAGGCGGTCCCCGTCTCATATAACATATGTCTCGGTATACCTCACGCTCCGAGCAGGTAGCGCAAGTATCCCTTCCCTCCGCTCCGGGCTTCGTTTGCGCCCAGCTTTTCTCGCTTTATTTACATCAGCCCAAAGGTGACGATTAGATATAGGAATACGGGTCCGCATAGTGGCTCTTGCGTCTTTGGCAGGGTGACGAGATATCTAGTGCGATGTAGGTACAAGGGTGGTGGTAGTTGCGATTGACCCACGATAGGTACCATCGTGCTCCACAGGTAACCCCGTCCAAGCCGTCCAAGCCCGTGGGCATCACTAGGGCTGCTAGGTCAGGAACTGGCCAACTCGCCAACTTCTCGGGATGGCCCAAACGATTGCTGCGGAATCTCTCAGTCAGTTCAGTCAAGGACTTTGCACGATGCTAACATCCGCTCGCTCTTCTTTTCGACGGGGTATCTTATATGGGCATATACATATCCATATCGCCAACGCTGGATGATAGCGATAGGTATGATGATGCATGCCTACAACCAACGAGAGGCTCTACCCTCACCGACTTCTTCTATCCCTCCTAAATGCTACCTTAAGCTTCCTCGACTGCCCCGGCCTGCCTCATCGGCAAGCAGAAAGGGACGGTGATAGACACCCACAGAGTAACATTAGCACCGTTTCACCCATTGAGCTAGGTAACTTGGAAGAATCCAGTCTAAACTAATTCGGTTTTGGATGCACAACTACGGCTATCCGATCTGCGTCAAGGCCATGTAGTACGACTCTAACCTACGACGGTCCTGAGTATGCGGTATATCCCGTCTTCATACGCATACATAGCGATTTCGAGCGCCCTTAACCTCGGTGGTCCGAGGCAAAGGCCCATGGGTTAAATCAGGACGAGGTGCAGGTAGGCGTTGTGATCCAGGACTCGGCATCGCCACCTTCCTACATATGATGTATAAGCAAGCCATCTTCAGCGAATTGCTGCATTTCACAAGTCGGTGTGGCAAACAAACGGATGTTCCGCATCCACATTCCACAGCCCTCAGGCCCTCTCCGTGTACCTATTGGCGACCTCTCGGATCGCGCCGCTAAGCCACGCCTTCTCGACAACGTAGAGCCAACCGCTAAGACCACGGTGATACCCAGGCCATCAAAAGATCGCTATCTATCTAACTGTGTAGTTACGAGAGATAGGCAATTCGGTACAGATCTGTACCTAGAGGCCAATCTCAGTTGAACAAACATGGAGGCCCTGTGTCCCTTTACTCGGTGCCTACGTGAGCTCCTCTAACTTGCAGTTGGATCCCCTGTTCCAATCATCCAACCCATGATGACGGGCATTGCATCTGCGGCCTATGACTCCGGTATGCAAGAATTGCCTACGCGTTGTAGAGCAACACGCAGAGACAAGTTAGAAAAGGCCTACAGATCGAACGATCTCCGTTCATTTCCATTAGGTAGAACGTATCACTCTGGCTGAAACACAGCTATCATTTCTCACTATGATCTCAAGGGCGCCTTTTGTCACGTACGCGCATAGGCCAAAATCTTGATTGTAGATACCGTTATATGTTGTTTGTTCGTATTATTGATTACTATATATCTGACACCTTTATTCCAAAAGCACAATTAGCTGGACTGCCTAGCCTTGGGGACATCGGTAGATCAACTCCTAAAGGGAACACAGGATACGCAGGCTCCCGTCGTGCATTGCCTAGATTATCTACCAGATTCATTCACTGGTTGTTCCGAAAGGAGGCACGCAGCACGCAGCATGTAATGAAAGAATCAACGTATATGGAAACAGGACATAGTGCACTATGGGTTTATCTATGAGATTAAACAGTGGGGTGAATTCTGTCTACCGACTCAAAACCTGTAGTAGTGGTATCTGCATTGCGTCCAAAAACAAGCCCGACTCCTCACCTCACAAGAGGACAAAAGATATCTTTAGCAATGCTAAGCAATAATCGAAAAGAGAAGGGGAAAAAAATATGAGCGGCTAACGAAAACAATCTGATGAGCCTGTAGGTCACTGGGCCAGCGACATGACATGTCGGTTTATGGCTCCAACCTATATCCCTTAGAAATCGTCGTCGTCCACAGCGTGTTTCCCTCCGCGAGATTTTGGTGATATGCTGCTCCTGTCTCGTTTGGCCTTCTTTGGACGGGAATCGAACTCGGTTTGGGCGTTCTTGAGCAGGTCCCTCACTGTCCGATTCTCCTTGTAATGAATGGGGAGACCGCCACCAAGGACAAATTTGAGCATCTGGATCTGAGACCATAGGGACCAGGTATCAACGACTATGTTGATATTGCCGAAGCGAATCTTTTCTCGGTAACCGTAATCTCGATTCTTCTCGCTGTAATCAAGCTTGGATCCACCAGCGTGAGGATTACCCGCCGTCCGTTGTGCTGTAGAATACCCCGGGCCCCTGCCAAGCTCGACAGAAGTCAGCACGCTGATGAAACTGGCGTGGAGCTGCTTTCGGTCCTTCTTGGAGATGAATTTTGCCGATTCTTTGGTGAGTGCAGTTAGACGTTGAACTAGGCTCTCGTGGTTATATCGTATATTCCAAGATTCACCCGTCTCCTCCTCGTGCTCGCGAGCAGCTTCCAAGACCAGAGCGATGTTTTTCCCGGCAATAATCTGAACATCCACATTTGCGCTGTCTAGTTGCTCGGTGAAGGCGTCTAGTGCCTGGGAACTCTGCTCCTCGAGGTCACCGACATTTCCAGCAACAAAGCCCCAAGCAGTTAAGGCGGCAATGACCACCGTCGCGTTGTCGCCAGCTTCGATGCTGTGTCCATCACTCTCAATAATCTCCATTAGGAACTCCATCACGTCTTCAGCGGCGGACACCAATCCCCCACCACATACGGTGGCGATGCTCATGGCCTCGATGGCCTCGACCTGTACAGCCTCCTCGACGGAGTCCTCACAGATTCGCTTCAAGGCCGGGTAAACACGGTCGTAGAGAGCCTCAGACTCTATTGCTACAAGAGCCGTAACGTTCAGAGCTTTCAGCGCCGCGACTTGTTCTTCTGCTGTTGTACCGCTGCGCGCGCTTTTAAGGAACACAGGGAGAAGCTCCTTGAGGTTATTGTCGATCGGCTCAGTCGTGCAGGGATGGTATCGAACGAGATTCACGTATTCCATCATCCGAGTCTTTCGTCCCTCTGAGCTCGTTTTCTTGTTGTTGACTATGCCTGCGATACTGTCTCGTATAGCAAATATCCAGACAACTGCCATATAATCTTCAGGCTCTTCAGATTGGGCTTGCGAGCTTGCCAAACTGTCGTCATATTCGTATTCCGAGTCGTTGGCTTCTTCCTCTTCGGACGCATATCGGCTGTTGGTACGTGAGCCGCTACGGGATGGAGCCGGTGAATCGCCCGGCGACGCGCCAGCAGATTGATTTCTGGAGCGAGCTTTCCTAGAGACGGTCTTGCCGCTCTCGAGAAAAATCTTCTTGCGAAGATCAGACATGGTGGTAGTGTGGGTTTAGAGAGTTTCTCTGTTCTTGTGTAATGTTCTTGTTGTATAAAGTCGTTCGCAAATGAACCAGGTGAATTTGTTATCAAGTCTTATTCCCCGTATGAAAATAGGGTCGTGATGACTGTGCAGATCGCAACAAGAATTCCATTGAGGATTTGGGTGGAAGTGTAGGACGAGACTGGGGGGTGGCTCGACTTTAAATCTCGAGGTAGACAAGGTGGAGGGATCTCTAGCGAGAAAAGAAAGGGTATTGTTCTTTTATATAGACGTGTGTAATCCTGACTGTTCTTAGAACAACAATGCGCAGGATCAAGGTTTGGTGGCGCACAAAGAGTTCTGGTGGGTACAGATGACAAACGCCGCGTCGGAGATAGGCTGGTACCTAGAAAGGCAAATAATGGCGGATCTGCCAGGCAAACACAGGACGGAAGTACTGTGTATGATTGTGCGAAAGCGGTCGCTAAAAGGCGTCGAGTTTTTCAAGTCTCATGACAAATCGGGATGATTTTGCAGAGCGGAAGCAGATGTGACTCTTCACCGGACAAGAAAAATACCAAGGTTGCTCTGTAGGTAGGTTACTAGGTAGTGCGATATGCAAGAACCCCTTGAAGAATCATGATGCAATCAATCATATGAAGTCCCGCTTTTAGGGCCCAAAGGCGATCCGAGGCGGGGGTGGTCTCAGAGGTACTGATGTAGTGCATGTATCGCCGTTAATAAATCATCTGCAGAGTGACATCTGTATGGCCCACAAACATAAGGTGTACATATGTACATGTGCGTCAGACACTTACACACGTGTAGGTAAGATACCTTAGATAAGTATGTACATATGCACATGAGGTTAGGTACCGTGGGTTGCAGCGCGTTAAGTGCATGTGGCACGATCCCGTGCGTGATTTGCCCGTACCTGCTTGGAACCTACCTACCTAGGTACCTAACCTCGTAATAAATTGCCCTACATCCATGTACTCGTGGCTAGCAATCTGGTTGCCTCCGTTCGCTCCGGCTCGAACTTTGCAGGGCAATCTTTAGGGCTGCTAGGCCAGCACCAAGGTTCCCTTAATTGTAGTTGTAGGTGTGGTATCTTAGGTCTTGGTCGCCTTAACGGTCATACTACTTTAGGTAGTATAGTACTATACCAGTTATGCCAGCATCTAAACCAAATTCAACAAGACGGCGTGAACATTACCACCACAATGTAGGTTTACCACCATGAAGTTGGAAGCAAGTTGAGATTAGACGCAACATGTGGTCGCTCATTCACTTGACGCTAGTTATAGGTGGAAGTTACTCCAGACCGGGGCATACCTAGCCTACCTAAGGTAGTGACCGGAAGGCATGTAGCTACATCAATATATAAGGTTCATATCTACATTACGTAAGGAGGCAGATATGCACTTATGTAGATAGAGCTGCATATCAGGGCTTAGGTATTACCTCTCTGCGCATTCTGCCTACTGTCTAGGTACCCAGAGCGTACAGGTTTAATTCCGCAAAAGGCCCAGGACCGACAGGCAGACTTGAACAGGCAGACCTCACTTGACTGCCTTGGTGAATACGGTTAGTTACATTGACATACATTTCGCCCTGTCTTTGATTGAGGTAGGAAATTAGCTACCTTAGATAGTGTCAAATATTAAACCAGTCATCCATTTGGGAGAACATAAACGGCCCGGCAGTTATGGCCCAAATTCACGGCGTGCTAGAGGCAATTGTCCAAATTGATAGAGCCTGTCCATGGTAACCCCTATGTGTGTACACACCAAACACACAAAGACAGCCCCCCAAGACTTCTACACACGTAACGAGCCCTGTGGTTGCATGCATTTTCTAGTTAATCTGTATTCTATCATGTAAAAGGACACATACCTCAGCTGATTGTCAATATATATATATATATATATATATATTACGAGTAGACAGATAGCTACCTAGACCTACCCAGAGGCGTCCTAACAACATGTATGTCTGCCTTGTACGCTACCTATATAGGTACCTAGGTAGGTACGAGTAGAAAATAGGTGCTGCAACATCATCTGGATTTAACCCCGCCATCCCACCAATGTGAGGGAGAGGTAACTCCCAATTACCTACCCCACCAGCCCAACTTCAAGGCCTTGCTAGGGCCCTACGACAGGTAAAGAGCCCCTACCAACATCCAACCAATATTGAGCCCGTCAAGCCATGATCATTGTAGCGTCGAGCTTTGGGCATAATTTTCTTTTACCTACAGTACCTAGAGTATAGCATGGATAGCCCAAAGAATGTATCTTAGGGGTGTGACATTGCGTGTGTCACAACTAGATGGGCGCAAGGGATGTTGAGGGGAAGGCTAATAGGCCTGGCATTAGGTACCTAATCTGCTAGTGTGCAGATGCACAGCTTCCACCATGGAAAGCGGGGGTTTTGATAAGGCGCTTATCAGGCAACTCCCCAGCTTTGGTAGGTGGGCTGGTGGGCTGCGGACCCTCCTCTGCCTTCCGGCAGCCAAAAGGGTACATACAGAACTACCTCCTAGCGACCTACACAGCGACACCACCTCTGATCATGTTGCACCTTCAATGCTCGGATGCCATCTTTAGGTTGCCGCGACCGTAAAAACGAGTTACCTAATTGGCCTAGGTACAAATAGAAAGCTTATGGAAGCATCGCAAGGGCCTCTCATGGTCACTTAAGTACTTATTCTGTTGACTTGCGCAGCCTGCTTGCCTGACCTCCTCCTTAAGCTAAGAGACGCCCAAGGCCCCCAAATCTGTCATACATACGAATACTCTGAAGGTACATACCTACCTCGTCTGCCCCGCCCAGGCGCTCGCACTTTCAACCTTCGGAGACTCCCATTCTGACACACCACACACTTTCCAGCTCTCGTGTTTCCCCTCCTGCTCTCCCTCCACCTGGAGTCTTCCAATCCACGTCGTCAGCACTTCCGCCGCAAGACTTTACCCAAGCCCGGCATAATCAACACGTCTTCCCAACAGACAACTCGGCGCCCCTACATATAGTTCTCCATCCCCCGAAGCCGGGACCTTTGGGTTTCGTTCGCCTCGACTTCGCCCCGACCATCCTCGAGATCTGAGGGTTGGGCTTCGCCATTCCTTCCGCCGAGTAGTTGAACCGGACGAAATGGCATCCTCTGATATCCAGAGCCAGGCGGAGGATGAAGGTACGAGAACGCCCTACCATCCCATTGATGGAAGCGATCCTAATGCATGTTTTACCCAGTCACCGTCATTCTAACCTCACGGAACTCGGCTTATGCGGCCGGATTTCTCGAGCGTGAATTTGTCCTCACTCGCCAGTCGCCCTCCATCCAAATCGGCCGAGCATCCAAAGTCCCTGCCAAGGGCTTCATCGCCGCCAAGGACAATGCTTGGTTTGATAGCCCTGTCATGTCTCGACAACATGCCGAGCTTGTTGCCTCGTTTGCCACCATTCCAACGGTAAGGTCACCGCAGACTTGCGGCATCCTACTATCTCCCGTCACACACGTACTAACTCCGATTCTTAGACCGTCTTCATCAAGGACGTTGGCTCTCTTCACGGCACCTTCCATATATGCAACAACCTTTTTAGGACGAAAACCCGGCTTGAGCAAGATCAGCTGGTCGAGCTAGCAAATGGTGACGTCCTTCAATTTGGCATCGACATTTTCAGGTCCAAGGAGACATTCCCGCCTTGTGATGTTGGATTTCGTACAGAAAGCAAGGCTCGGTAAGCGCATGCCATCACCTCCAAAGTCGCTATGGACTAACATGTCATCTAGGCTTGATATAACTGTATCTAGCCATGGTCAATCCACCAACCGAGTCTTCGCTGTGCCCGACGATGTCGATGAGGAGGATGCCGATATCCCAAGCGACAGCGACAGCGTTAACGATAGCGTCATGGAAACCCACAAACCATCTCCCTGTCAAATGGACATCTATCGTGGACCGTCTACCGACCTTGCCCAAGAGGAGTTCGATTCATCCAATGACAAAAAGCTCCCTTCCACCAAGGCAACTCAGTTCTTCGCCGTCAATCCAGACGTCATCGCCATTAACACAGACTTCATCGACTTAACATCAGAGCCTGATGCAAATTCTGATCATGAGCCAGACACAGCGGACCTAGGCCGTACAATTAAGACTGCGCCTCCTTCTGTGCCGGTTGAAACTGGCATCTCCGTCACATCATCGGTTTCGATGGTGAGCGGTGATCACTCTCTCCCGAGACTAAATTCTCTTGATTTTGAATCAGATCGGTCTTCTAGCCATTCTATGGATTCCCTAGAGGAGTACATGGATAGTGAGGACTCACGGTTGTCAGATTCGGATGAAGATTCCATCAGTGGAGATTCTACTAATGGCATGAGTGATGCTGTGAATAACGTGGTGGAAACCCCATACGAATTCGAACCATCTGTCGCCTCCGACTACGGAGCATCTGAAGACTCCGAGCAGGATGGATATGACAGTATGCTCAGCATTCCCTTTGCTGATTACTTGACAGCTGACTGTGATGACTTTCCTCTAGTTTCCTACACCGATAACTTAAACTTTGATGTCGGCGACGATGATAGCAACGACGGTGTTTCTTCATCAAGACAGGAGACTAGGGATGAAATTTCTGGTGCAGGTTCTCTAGTCTCTGATTCACCTCTATCATCTTCACCTGTCCCATGTGTGGAAAAGGCCGAAGATGGGCCTGTCTTGAGGGCCACCAGTGCTGGGCCTCCTGATAACCAGCAGCCTCTCTACGGGCCTTTCGCGATTGACTCTCCTACCTCTCCTATCCCATCTACCGCTCAAGGTAGAGAGCCAAGCCCATCGGACGCTGCTATGGTCAAGAGTCGTCCTATTTCAACACAAGGTCCCAACTATTCTAGAGCTCAGATTCTAGGCGAGAGATCTGGCAAGCATGAATACTTCGTGGCCAGAGAAAACAATCGCACGATTATGAACTACTCCTCACACTTAGTGCCTGTCTCTGCAATTAGAGAAACATTGGGAGGAAAGCTCGAAGGCCAAGGTTCTGAGACAGATTTATACGCTTCTGGACTGCCCCCTACGTCACAAGCTCAGGCAGACAAATCACTTGTACATTCTATAAATAAGCCCGTGGTGGATACAGACGAGATCGCGCCAGAACCTTCCATCCAGTCACACGATGCAGCATCCGTCGATATCAAGGCTTCGGCCGATGCACAAGACTCCAGCTGGTCTGAATCTGGAGAACGATTCATCAACAACCCTCGTACCGAAGATCTTCCGTCGATATCTGCAGAACGAGCTCAGAGTCCAGAGTTTGATATGACAAGTGCATACACGTTCCAGCAAAGCAAAATAGCAAGTGAGGCCAGATCCAGCAATAATGTGAGGCGCCTCCCTATCGAAGATCTCCTTGCCCAGGAGCCGAAGTTCCACCAAGTTGATGGCATTGCTGTCGAGCGCCTTCCTCCCATTGTTATGCCTGATCCCCCTATCATCAACAGAGACATGTCTGAGCCCATGGGCTTGAAGCGTTCCTTTGAGGCTGCCTTTGCCAGCCTAGGTGAGCCGGCCGATCAAAATGGCCCAACCGACTTGACCGACGAGCGACCAGTCGAGGGACCTACTTCTGCCGTGGTGGACAGACAAACTCCGGATGTTGTCACACTGAGAGGTGAACCTGCCCCAGTGGCCACACGCGTAACACCAACCCAGCCAATCCAAAAGGAACGGCAACTGGTTGCTCCGAAGATACAGCCAGACAACAGCAGCCGTCCATCGAAGAGACGCTGCCTCGCTCAGGCGGCAGCTTGTGTCGCAGCCGGTGGTGTAGCTGTTTTCACGTTCATGGTATCAACTGCCCCTAATTTCTAATTGAGTCATGGACTGGCATACGTTTGCCATTCAAGTCACACTCTCAGTTAGCTCTTGTTGGTCCCAACCCAATTTCACGACCTATCTTAGGGGCCTTCAAGCTTACGACGAATTCATGCAATGTTGAAACCGGCATACGGGGGCGGGACACGGCGTTATGCGGTTGATATATTCAGGTGAATACTCCAATTCGGATCATGACCATTGCATTTATTCGGCCTGCAGGGATGGAAGGACACGCAGGAGACCATTGTTTAGGGATGGAGGTTGGTGGGTTATTCCAGTGGCTGCGAAATGGACATGTCTGCTCTATTGAACGAGAGCTTTTATTGTTTAGCTCAGTTTCCTATGTATCACCTGGACCCGGGCCAATCATCACCTTTGACCAAGGTTGGCACCGTGAGTAATAAATTGACGTTTTGTCTTGATATATCTTCTGGAAACTGCCATGTGAAGTAATCAGTGTGGTCTTTGGGATGTAACGGCTTTTCGCAAGTATCCAGTGAATCCTTGACGTCTGATGATGCTGAAGGTGAACAAGATCTTGAGCTGATGTCAGTGGTCCTCCCTAAATGTTGTATTGCATGCGTTCAACTTCTTGCTTTTCCCAAGAGTTGTTTAACTCTGCAGTCATCTCTAGAGGTTTTCTGTTCCTTAGTACTCCTAAAGTTAAAGTCTTAGTGCATTGTTATGTCTTTTGCGTCTATAAAGCGTATTCCCCGGTACTTAATTATATAACGAGGAGACAAATTCGGAACCAGTTGCTGTGTAGATTCAAACTAGGCCTCATTGCAATTATAAACATAAAACGCTATATTTAGAGAACTGCTCTTTTATAAACTTTTTTCAACAGGAAAATACAAAAAGACACAAGTAATATCACTATAAATTTTTATCAAGAAAACACGTATAGGAAGGTCACGACGCGTGGCCGTGCCAGGCCTCGTTATGGGTGTATAGGCCAGTACAGAATATCCCAACACTTTTTTGAGAGGCTTTGGAAGGGCGATCCTCAGGGGTGGGTTGATACAGTGGCTATTACTGGACTGCTGGGTACGCCGTTACAAGGAAGCAGGACAACTATTCTATTCAAAGTCGTTAACTTTCATTGAGAGCCAAGTTTTTTTCTTCTTTTTCTTTCAAATATATATTTGAAACAAAAGTCCATTTGCATTGTTTCTTGGTCTGAGGGAAAGAGTAGGTACTGATTCCGAAGTTATATCAATATAGTGGTTAGCTTTGTACCTTGTTGATGATAATGTTAAATACTGACTAAGTGGCTCTTTGAGGTGCCTGTCACCCGACTTAGAGAATTCACTAGGAGCCACCTCTGATAACGGCTATCCCAGATTTCCCGGACCTTCCTAAAAACTATAGGTTCATAAGGGTTCATTGAAAATGGGAATGCGCCGTATTATTCCTCCGGCATTGCCAGTTAAGTCGCCTTGACTAGGTGTCAACACGTTGTGGAAACACATCACTAGGCTTTTTTGGTAGCCGGTGCCCATTCGTTCCCCAGTCATCACATCAAGGTCTATGGTCTCAAGCATATGGCCTCATCATAACACTGATCTTCCCTGTATCCGGGTATACCTTCAATCAAATGTTCTATTAAGCTTACCAAAAACTTATCCGCAAGAGTGCATGGATAGTGTTATCAGCAGTGGTATGCCGAATGCATAGTCAAACCCATGCAAGTTGTATCTCTACGTTATGTATGGATATGTGTATAGACATGTTAAACTTTGGGAACGGTTTAACTGAAATATATGCCTCGGTTGACAGACCTTTACCACCCCCACCTTGTTATATAAAGCCGTTCTCAATGATTATTAAATCACGTGTGGAGTCCATGAAGCATATGACCTTGTACTTCAATATGCTAATTGATGATGGGGGAAATGTTAGATAACATGAAAAGACTTAATAGTTAGTTAGGAGTATAGTAAAGAAGCTATCTCGTTGGAGGCTCGTATTAGAACTTACCATGAGAGCTCATGCCCGGATGGTTGCTAGATATTTCCAGAAACGCCCTTTAATGTTTTATTTCACCCTGAAGTCAATGAGAGTGCCAAAGCTCATACTGGAGAAGCGCTGTTGTCTCTATTATCCCTACCTCGAGTGGGCTAGGTAGGTAATTGTTAAGAATGTCCGAGATGGTTGGCAAATACTCTTTGCCCCATCGTATAGGTTATTTTTATTTTGTTTTGTTCTTGATTACCTGGTATTTCCTGAGCTTCAAGGCGTAACTACGATTTGATGATCGTAAGCAGCTAAGAGCACCAACGACATCGTCAAAGAGGCATCGATTCTGATTCCGGTACAGCTTTCTATAGATGGTGTGCACATCAAATCATATATCATTATCGAATTCTAGGAAGATACACTTATACTACTACGTTAGATGAGGCCACCAAGTGACTGCTACGGCAGTAGGTGCACTGAACGGAAAATAGACTGAACCCAGAGTTCGAGTGAGAGGGAGCTTGTAATTGACAGAAATTAGCTTCTCTGGACGTTGGGACACATGATAAGTTATAAGTAAGTGGTAGCGTGCGTTTAATCTGCATTCTCTCATCTAATATCTACACGAGGCTCTCTTACAGGTAGAAACCTAGCCCCAGTCCTAGGTATTGCGGTAAGGGTATATCGTATCAATAAGTCCATCACAAGGATCGGTCCTCTATTTCTGACATCTACATCGTTATAAAGACCCTCACTATCTTGCCCGTGTGAGCATGGGCAGATCGACCCGAGAGATGACGATACTGTCAAAATACCAAAACGTCAGACGCACATGATAGGTTTTCTGGATTACGTAACTTACGTTTTCTGTATATTGCGCAATCAGCATCATCAGACCACTTGTTTTCAACTCTTCGATTAGTGGCTTATACTATTATCTTGTAGTTTGTCGATAAGTGGAGGTATTATCTCAATATCACTGGGTCGGGGATCGTTTGCCTGCTCTGACGTTGGGGGAAGAGATCCCTATCGCACTGGTTACGATTTCCGATATTACGAAGGTCACGCAGAGGAGACAGTATGAAAGTAGGACGTGAAGCTGCTGCCACTGTCCACACGACAGGTGCTGGGCAAGAGAAATAATGCAACGTGTAATCAATCTGAAGCACCACACATTGCTGAGCCGACAGTTTCCTTTCCATCTGGTAGGGTTTCAATGGGGGTGACGTTTAAGTGGCGATATTTAGCAGATGCTAAGCTGTGCGCCATCTCGCATAGGGTTACATTCTACTAGTACCGGGCCCTTGGTGGTTACGGTAGGTTGGCTCGCGATTACACATGGAAGCCCATCCGCGTGCTTTTCTTCGACAGACGGAACGGCACTGACGTGTAAAAGAGGGAGTCAACGCCACTCCGACCAGGGCAGCGCGGAATATGCTTGAGGCTTTTTGTGTTGGCGCCAATTATGTTTGGTAAGATCTTGGTCATGATTCAAACCGGTCAGCGCCCGTCGTCATTCACAAGGGTGCCGAAGAGACCTGTCACATATCAGTCCCAGAGGAAGCCGGGCACAGAAGGGGGCCCTTGAGCCGATCACCAAAGGCGCCAGGGGCAGTCTCGGCAGATACAAGACTGGGAAGGCAGGAAGATAGACGAGATGCCCATCCGATCAATGACGAGAACGTGTCGGTGGCGGCCAACGGAGAGTAAGCACGGTACCGCACACACGTAAGGACTGCTGCGTCATTTCTATAAGGGTATCTCTCTCTCCCTCCATGAATAGACTGGAGAAGCAGGACCATAGAAAAAAAAAAAAAGGCTTGGCAGGGTAGCAATATGATTCGAGGTCGAGAATTGGTGCTGCAACCACCCGAGGCCTTGCAGCTCTGGACCGTGGCGCGCGCCCCTTGGGGTGGGAGCCGGGATAGACCCTGCAAGACTCGGTGAGGAGAACAAAAAGACCGTCTGCCAGATTGCATGACGAGACAGATTTCGGTGGGTGAGATCGGGTCGAGTTGCTCAGACTCGCAAAGTTAAAAGAGACGACAGGTCTTTTTTTCTTTTTTGGCACAAGGCCCGCAAAGCCCCAGGGGCGGCTAGGGGAAAATCGGACGACTTTCGTTTCTTTTATCACTTTGATGCCTGCGTACGTACAGTAGCAGTAGGTAGTCAATCCTCGAGGTCGGCTAGCCTTTCTCTCTCTCTCTCAGCGCCGTGGCTTAAGCGAGAAGTTTACTTCTAGAAGCGAGCAGCCCTTCGTATGGGAGACAATCACCGGTTGGCATCGATCTGGTAGTAAGGCAGGCCATCATGAGGCGCCGCCTGTGACGGCTTTGGGCTCGGTGCATGTGGCTTTCCTGATAGGCGAACGCTCGCGGGGCTCAAGGTTGGCTGATGATCGTCTCGGCGTTTCGGCTGGCTGCGTCTAGCCGGCTTCCCTTGCTTCGTAACAGAGCGAGAGAGCGAGAAAGCAGCAGCAACAGCAGCAGTAACATCAACGTTGGTATGCTTGGCATGTCAAGCAAGCGACATGGTGGGATCAGCAGGGAGGCTTGTACTCGGCAACAGCAGCGGAAGTTGATCTACACGGAAGGCCGTTGAAAAGTGACAGTCCTGTATCTCAGGCCGTCCTCAATAAGACCAGTGTGACAGCCACGGCAAATGGTATGTATATGGGACATCAACAACGTCGAGGGGCGGGATGAACCGGCGGATACGGGTGTTTGCTTGTAGATAGATAATATATATATATATATCCACTATCTCCTTCTACTGAATAAACGAAAAAGCAACTATGCTTGAGCGAAGCGAGAGGTAGTAGCAAGCAAGCGAGCAAGCAAGCAAGCAAGCAACAAGGCTGAAACGATTTTGACATGACTGTCTTACTCACTCACACCGAGCCGCAGGGTACGACGGCAATCGAGCGCAATGCATATGATCGAGATGATCTCTCAGCCTTGACGCCCAGCCAAGGCCTTTGCTGACCGCGCGCCGCAGGGAGCAGCAGGCAGACGGACGCGATAGGTAAGTAGGCTGGTAAGCTAGGTAGGTACCTTAGGAGGGAGTTCATGACAAAGTGCCTATGGGATGCAGGGCGCGAGCACGCCGTGCGCATGAACCGAGGAGACAGACAGGCAGTTGGAAGAGGACCTGTGATAGGAGGTATACGTGCGTACAGCGACAGCCTGGGCACTTCCATTTCTGTAGAGACGAGCTGCGGCTGGAAAGGAAAGGAGGCTAAGACAGGCACTGGAACGTACCGATATACATCCATGCATGTAGGTATCTATTCCGGCGAGTGCCGTGAGGTAGGCAGGGTACCTATCTGTGTACAGGGTTTTGTACTTACATCCATGTACATATATGTATTCGCGCGCACAGGCTGCCATGCTGTCTACCTACCTCGGTAGCCTCATTATGTATGGCGGTGCGACTCTGGCCTTGCGACTTGAACGATGAGATCCCGTCCGGGCACACGTGGCACTGGAACAGCGACGTATCGTGTGAAGCCTATTTTGGCGGTCACCAGCAAGGACGACCTCACATACGCAGGAATATACGATGTAGACGTACATAGGTAGGTAAGTATGCATCTATGCTGGGAGTATGTAGATCTCAGCCCGGTACCTACATACCTACCTACATGTAGGTAGTACCTATGGACATAGGTAGGTAGGTCATGTAGCCAACCCCATCGTCGCTGACCTTTTTTTTCCCCCTGACCGGTCTTGCTTCGCTGTTAACGTGGGTAACAGGTCAACCGTGGAAACTGCAGACAGGCAGTGGTTGTTAGGTAAGGAAAGAGGGGGCACATCTCTTTCAGCAGGGGGCACAGCACAGCAAATACCTACCTAGGTACCTACCTACCTACCTAGCCTACCTACCTAGGTACATATGTAGACCTCGCACAATACATGACCAGTGCTGTACCTACATGACTACGGCTCGTACATACAGGTTACGACACGCAACACATATACGCAGTAGTTCGTCAACAATCACCAAGTGATTTGCAGTAGTGTCCGGCGGCTGGCGCTCTCGAACCTCAATTTTATGGGAAGTGACAGGTAACAAAACCCCACCGTGACTTGGGGCCTTGACGTTCGGCTACGTAGCCAGCCAGTCAATATCGAAGTCCTAGAACGACCGGGGAATCAATCCCGCTAGGGTATCGTAGGTGAAGAGCAAATGCTGGCGGCCTATGAGGTGATCGCTCGCCTCGCCGTTTTTAGCGCCTGGGACAAGGTACCCAAGGTAAAGGATTACAGGTCTGCATGTACATGGACTGCATGGTATGTACGGGGAGGGAAAGACAGTGAGGGGAGTGGGAGGGGGAGAGCATGGGGAGGGAACTCGAAAAGTCAGATCCTGCAATGCATCTAACAGTCGAGGAGAAAAAAAGGTTCCGATCTCGTTTTTTCAAGGACCAGGTTTGGTGCTATTGGGTCGTTTGTTCGACGTCCTCGACATCCTCGCCGGCAAGGGCGCCAATAGCGGCCAGCGTTTTCCCTCTGCCCTCGGCTGATAAGCATTTGTGGGTGGACCCGAACGATCGTCGGAATCAGCCACAGAGTAGCATCTCGGTTTCCCGAGAGTCGTATCTGGGACTTCGCATTACTACGTTGGGGAGCTCATGTGACATTCACCGATTTCATAGCCTCGGTGCTTGGTTGTTTGGTGTTTGGTGTTTGGTGCTTGGTGTTTGGGAAACCCTGGCCCCCTTTCCCTGATGATGACTTGACGACACCAGATGCACCCGCTCGCTCTCCCACACACACATACACAGAGATGCGCATGTATGGTATATCCTTCCTCAATCTCACCTGTCGAGACCGACCCACCACATACCCGCATATACGTAGTAGTCGCCAGATTCGAGCTATTAGAGCGGAGGTCCAATAATCCCGAGCCACGGAACGGTTGTGTCCACTCAGGACCACTCAAAGTTACGCTGGTTCCCTGCGAAGATGACATGTCAGAAAAACCTCCGTGTCCCTAGGGTTGCAGTGCAGGCAGCTGTCATCAGGCCAACCCGCAGCCCACACCACGCGCACGCGCACGACGATAGGAGGTGACAGCGACCAGCGTGTGCGAGGCATGCCGTGTCTACTGATGTACTCCGTACAGTCCTCCTCCTCCCACCCCATGCACGGGCTGCCGTTTTTCCCGCGGGCCATAGGAAACGGACTGGCTGAGCCCCCGGAGGAACGCAAGGGAACACCGGGTGCCCGCTTCAGGACATGCAACAAACATATCGAGAAATAGAGGAAAAAAATAAAATAAAAATAAAAAGACACCGACACCGGAAAGCCAGCTTCTTTTTGTGCGGCAGCTTGGCCGAGATCCAAAGCCAGCATCATGTTGCATTTGTACATTGCAATTTCTCGCGAGGGACCGCGCATGACGAGGGGGAATGTCGAGCGCGAGGAGCATCCTGACGTTTTCCGTGGTTCAGCATGCCGTTTACGGTAAGCCTACCACGACAACATCATGTACGTACAAAGTATTAGAGTAGTATTGAAGGTGATCGTAGCCTCCCTGTATGTATGTAGTGTGCATATATGTAAGTATCTCCGGGCCAGCTAGGTACCTTGTGCCCGCCGAGTATTGAAGCGTCACAGCTTCTAGATCCGTCGGGGCGAAACAGCGAGAACGGCTGGGTGGTTACTTAAATCGGTCGCCGTTAGATATACACGCTGTATGGCGATGCGAGGCCAGCATGATGGTTGACGGGAAAAGCGTATGTCCCATGCGAGAGAGATCTGGCTTACGACAGATCAGAGAATCATATGCCTTCGGCGTCATTGGCTCCTGGCGGTATATCCAAGTTTCAAAAGTCGCCTTGGGGTCTTGAACTGTCGTATTTAGCCTGATTCATGAACGATGTGTTTGCAGCAACACGTTCGCATCGACATATGATATGATGCAAGCGACTGTCGGCATAGTAACAACGGCGCGTGCGAGTGTTTAGGAACATTACCTATAACAAGGTCCGTGCCGGACGTCAAGGATGGTCAGAAGAGCCCGGAGTGTTCCGAGGGTGGTCATCATCCATCAGCTTATTCCTGGAAGATGGTCACGATACCTGCCCTGTGAGCCATTTCCCACCCGTTATGGATGCTGAAGGATTACCTCTCATACCGATTGCTTGGCCTCGTTGCGAGGTTGGCGCATGAGAAGGGGGTTACATGCATGCCTGCATAGGAGGGTAGTTGAAATTGCTACGATGATCCAACCGCCGTAACAGACAGGCAGCACAGTTCGCCGAACAACCTTGGTCGGCACGCAGCACCGCCGGAGGGGATGATTCTTTCACGGAACCCCGGCTATTGGGCAGCTACATACCGAGGTTACCCTTCAATTTCGCCGCGAACTACACGAGGCTGGCGGTGTACGGGAGAGCGTGTGCGTGGTAGCATGCAAACAAGTCTGACAGCTGCGTGAAGACTTCGGGCGAATAACCAGCACAAGAAATCCCACCCTTTCTCGTTTGTGAGATCTGGTGGATTGCATATCTAGTCCGATGTGGATCAAGATTACGCCGCAGTGTCGGGTCGATGGCTGACATCGGAGGGCTAAAATCTCGATGGTATGTATGTATGTGTACTTGTCAGATGTGAGGCCAGCCAAAGGGCTCCCACCCGGTTGTTGGAGGCTGTGGAGGATTGCGGAAAACAAATCGCCATTTACCGTACACTCGGCTGGCCGGGTATAGCCAGGTAAACAGTAGGATACGTAATACTTAGCCCTATAACGAGGCGGATGCTGACCATTACGAGTCTGCGCCGCAAAAAGCGCTTCGGGCTCGAAGCAAACAATTCGTGTTGGATGTGAAGGGTACCCGCAAGACTCCTCGTCTGGGGAGGGCTCTGTCGACTCTCGACTGTCGACAGATGGGTAGATCCTTGAGGAACACTCTCATATCACCTCACCCAAGCTGCCAAGCTAGGCAACGGGCAGCCTGGCAGCTATTAGGGGGTTTGACAAGGTCGGTAGGGACATCCACGATTCACTGTTTATCTCGTGCAGATCTCCCCTTGGCCCTTGGCCCTTGGGAGGCCAGGCGGCTCGCGCTCTGGTAATAGTGGAAGGCAGCCGGGAATAAGACGGGAAGAACTCGGCAGAGTACTTGGCTATACTTGGACAGTACAGAACTCGATCCTAGCTCGACGTCAGAGTCCCAATAGAAAGGTTGATGAGATGTGATTGATTACCCAGGGTGGCCGGATCTGGGTCTGTCCTGGTTCAATAGCGATATGGCTTGTTGCATAGGAAGATCGTTCCGATTCGGGCGAACGCCAGGCAGATGCATTCCTGAATCGGATGTATATCCGGCGCTCTGGGGCACCCTTTGGGCCTTCTAGAC
Organism: Xylaria sp. JS573; assembly: GCA_000966885.1. Lineage (NCBI taxonomy): Eukaryota > Fungi > Ascomycota > Sordariomycetes > Xylariales > Xylariaceae > Xylaria > Xylaria sp. JS573. The sequence continues at coordinate 79,616 of JWIU01000100.1, read as the reverse complement.
TCTGGCATGTCTGGTTCTCTTAATGCATGGGCCCAATAGGTGGAATGATGAAAAATGCACAAGCAGCCAGGGAGAAGGAGATAGGCTGCTTCGCTCCCTCGTTCAGGTACCTCATGTACCCAAAGTACAGTACATTGTGATAAGGTAGGTACAACGTACAACGTCCTTAGGTAGAGAGAACCAGCACTTTCCATGTGGGCCTTGCTTTCTGTTACTATGTGTGTATATATTATAATAGTTATCTTAGTTATTAAATAGCTTTAATATTAAATATTTATTATATATAAATTTTTTTTTAAATAATGTTTTTTTTATAATTTATTAAATAAACTTATTATATAATTATTAATTATTAATTAATTATTAATTATTAAATAAAAAATTTTAATATAAATTATATTTAATAATTAAAATAACTATTATATATAATTACTATATAAGTAAATCGGTACGCATATATAACCTATGTACGCAGTATCGTATACGTACCTAGGCATGATAACACGGTACACTGTACATACTTCTCTTCTCATAGCTACATATTACCCATACATACATGGACACGACCTGACGCAGGGCTACCAGGCCTGCGCATATTGATCCAGGATAATCCATTTTTTCGATCCTCGAGCCAGCCGAGTTCCGGGTGCCGGTTTTTATGATACGATCTGAAATATGGTCGACATCGACCTCGGGGCAGGACGGTCAGGTCGCCGAGATGTCCGTGGGGCAGGGATCAGGCGTAGGGTAGTGGGCAACTCCCCCCTCGGTAGATGATCGATAGAATGCTACACCGTAAAGATCATAGGCACGCCAACTGTCTGGCCAGCGTATCTACCTAGGTAGCATTTGCATTATCTGACGCTACCTAGGTATCACGAGCATGCTAGCAGTAGAAAAAAGGTACGCAGTAAATTAGGTAGGCAGCTAACTGCTAACTAGCCGATGCCTTTATTACGAACACGTGAGTCTCCTCAAGTGAGCGGGCCGGGCGTTTCACGCCGACAGGCTGGAGAATTTCTCCCAGTGGAAACAGCTAAGATAGCTGCATATGTAGACGGCGATGGCGCATATAAGCGTCCTGTCAAAAAGCGGCTGCTCCACAGCTTGTCGATTGATGTTTTGAACTGGGCGATCGTAGGGGTGCTTGGCGCAACCTAGCCGACGGTCTTGGTTCTGATTTGCGCATACTGTGCTCTACGTCGAACTTTTTTTGGGGGGAGACATCCCAACCTAGCAGCCCTAGGTTGACTTTCTCTGGAACTTCTGCTGCTACTACCTGCATAGTGCATAACACCGCTCCTTATCCTCGGTCATCTTATGAGTTAGTCAGGGAATGGGCGGCCGTCCGCCACGAACGGCTTGGCTGGCTCGGCTGGGAATACTTGTGTGTACTGTACTGTCCAAGCAGCCCAGCCAAGCCAACGCGATGCGGCCGTGGAGGATTCGGCTTCGAGACAACTAGGTACGAACGTGCTGACGACAGGAGGAGGGGAAACAAATGTGCAGTTACATCTTTCAGCAGACAGCGTGATTGCCGGACGTGTATCCAAACACGGTAATATGCCACGCTATGTTACTTGGCACCGACCCACAAATCGAAAACTCCGGTCTCGATGTATCGATCTTGGTGAATCTTGATTTGAGATTCGCGATAGATAGACTTCTAGATCGCGCCAGGTGTTGGGCTGAATTAGCCGCCTACGGTTTTCGACAGCTAACGCGCGAGGCTACGGCCGATATAGTGCTCCATGCCTGATGGTGGAACTCAGCTCACTCCCGGATGTCGCTGAGTGCGCGTTCCATCAATCTCCCGCGATCACGCCCGGGCCTCGAGATGGGCGAACTACGTAGAAGATGCAGGTTTAGTCAGTCGACCCCTTATATGCTAGCAAGACTCAACTTACCGAACAGCGCAAAGGTCCATGAGGCAATTGGAACTAGACGTTGTAAGATGGATGATAAGGCGAGCTGCCGCCGCATTACGACACAACGATGGTAGTGATTCGACTAAATTTTCCGAAAGTAGCCTCCACTGCCACGGGGAGGACGACCTTGTGCGAAGTAGAACGTTCTGAATACCCAGGGGCCACGCGAGTACCCCAGTATTTGTAACATCAATAGGCATGAACTAATGTCTAGAAGGCGGCGACGTTAAGGTACAACATCTCTAGGGCCCAAAGTAAGGCCTGATCATATTCGCACCATCACATTTGTATCAGGTTGGTGAGTAGGTGATTCAGGAAACATTTACTGTTCTTTTGATATAGCAGTAAGGCCAGAACTGACAGGGTGTAGAACTCGGCTCATTGTAGAAGCCAGGAGCTGCTACCGTGGGTGGTTCAAGCTCTTACCTGCAGCGAATTCGACGAACGTACCTAACGTGGCCTGTCGTGCTTTCTGTCGTAATTGTAGCCAAAAGGGCCATGGTACATGCTGTACCTCGGCAGTGCAAGCTGAAGCGAAATTCGCGAACAGGTCCTAACTCGCTTGCTGTGTAAAAAGTACACGCCGTCGGTAGCGCCTGGGGTGGGATGCGAAGTCCACCTCAACCGTGGATCGAGGATATACGGTGACAAAAGCCTCTGCTATAATTTTAAGGAGCCCGTACAGTGCCTGCAGCGTCATCGCGCGATGTAGCTGAACGCGAGTAGAAAAACATCAGCTGCCCACGGAAGGTCTGACTATTGAACACGTAAGCCTTCATTCTGCCAGATGAGGTATCATCTCCTCGGGACATTAGAACCAAATCACGCCTGGGTAGCAATGAACGACACAGAATCAGTCATGTTATGAGTAGGCAACAAGATGGAATTTGTCCCGGGTCTATCTGATTGATAAGAACCCCTTTAGTGAAGCATGTAGACATTTCTCATAAGCCGACCAACACCCTTCGCAATAGAACTGCGTCCTTGGCGTGCTTTTGTTTGTATGATACCAAGCCTAACACAACTCGCAATCGCCCGAACATTCTCGTGATGGCGGCTCGTGAGGTTACCACGGCGTCATGCTGTGGTTGCTGGGCGGATTCGTTGGACCGTCGGAACGTGGCAGCCGTTGAAAAGGCTGGGCTAGCCTTGAGAACCACCTTATCACGTTGAACGGTCTCTACCATGCCTACTGCGATATAGGATCGTGGAATGCCTACCTCGATACGCAAGTAGTCGAAGAATAAATGGCTGACCTACCTAGACACGTAGCCTGATAAGCGGAGCTGTCAGCTGTGTTATATGAAATACGATCTAGCGAGGGCGGAGGGCGGGTATCACACACTAGATCGCGCGTGGATATCCCCGGCATGCGTTTTGGCCCGAGATCTAAAAGAATGATGACATGAGGTCTCGGCTAATGGAAAACCCTCAAGCAACGGTTAAGAGAGTGTACCTTTGCTATAATACCTACAACTATGTATGTACATGTGGTGTCTGTGTGTGCTGTAAAGCCTGGGGTTATTAGCCAGACTGCAGGATGCCGACGAGCAAGGATGGACCTTGAAATGGCTCAAATGGAGCCGCCTCCGTGTATGCATAATCTGCATTGCATACATGCACCAGTGCAAGTCACGGAATGATCAAGCGACGAATGCGCCGCCATCTTACATGCTTTTGCTTTTGCTTTTGCGATTATCTTTCTTTTTTTCTTTTTCTTCGTTTTGTTCTATTCTTATAAATGGCATGCATCGGGCAAAGAGCTTTCCGCGCGTTTGCCGAGAGCATACAATGCACACAACATTCAATCCAGAGAAGCAGCCTATCGACGGATGATCGATTCCTGTCGCGATCGTCTTGTAATCCGTAGTCTGTCGGCTTACATTGGATCGCCCCCTTTCGACAAACATCGGACATTGATGTATTGTAACATAGGAAGGATCTGATGCATGGGCCGCCGCGTAGTGATGCAAGATCTGGGAAATGCTCGAAAATAGATCGTTCAGAAAGCATTGGGTTCGAAAATGTAACCAAGCGCGCTACTTTATTGATTGTACTCGAACCACAAGCCGGGCTGCGATGTATCTCCACGGCTGCCTAATCCCAACAAAAGAAACCCCCCCGAAAAGGAATGAGTATCCTCGGCAGATCGCAAGTAGGAAGAGCAATGGCTTAAGATATTATATAATCCATGCTCATCAATACTTATCACGATAAGATAGCCGTAGTAAGTCAGGCCGGTCAGGATCCCCTCTCAAGAACAGCGTAGAGGAGAACGAACTGGTCTCATTAGGTACCTACATGACGCCTAGGCATCGACTATACAGAGTCGCACCGAGAAGGCATGGTATTCTCCGAAAGTGTCTGGCCCTAGCCTAGGTAATGGTCGCCATGAAATGGAGAGAGGCAAGACTTGGCGGGTTGGGTCTTGTGTTGCTCTCTGCACCTGCAAGCCACGAAGCCACGACCTACACCTGGGGCACGTTTTTGCATACAACCTCGTAACAGGGGCGTATGGGTACCTGAGTTCGCGGTAATCTACGAAGTACGATCTAATCTGTCTAACTAGGTAGTTGTACCGGCGAGTTTTTATTTTCTTCTTCCTTTCTTTTCCTCGCTCCCCACGCCAGCACAGACTACTCAAGTACCTCGGACGAGTCCTTAATTCACCGCTACCCCTACCAGCAGCTCTATCGCTCTCCATCCGGCTAGTTCATTGGCGGAAGGCCCTCCGAGATCCCTGTAGGACTCATAAGGCATTGTGAAGATCCCTTGGTCATTCAATAGGTACTTTACGGGGATTTCCGAACCCCTACGTGGATGGGTACACGTGAATGGATGGTGCTTTAGCTGGTAGATCGCACGCACAACGTCCCGACAGATCTGATAGAATCGACGGGGATTCCAATGCACGGGAATGTGGTGATACCAACAGCACGGCGCTTTCAAGGTAGATTCGTTGCAATAAGCCTCCTTCTCTGCATAGCAACATGGCAGTGTCGAGGGATTCGGCGCATCTCTCGCCTATCGGGGGATTTATCAGTGGTAAAAAAGCCTTTCCCCCCATGGCCATTTGATTGATCCAATGCTTTTGTGACTATCGAGCCAAACAGCAGTGGCCGGACAGGGGGACGTGAAACGGGCGTGTCGAGAGAGGCGGTATACAAAATCTACAATGTACAACAACGCGTACAAGGTAGTAATTTGGCAGTTCCACAACCAATGCAACCCGGTGTCTTTCTTCCCCAGTTGTGATAAATGACTTCTGAGACCTGATACATTCACTTGTTTATCTCAGGACGCCTCCCACTGCTTCATCCTCTGTACTATGTACTATGTGCTATGTAGATGGATCACCTACCCTATGTAGCTGCTTGTGCGAAGTGCAGGGGATAGGTATGCCAACGCAACCCCTTTTCCGATCACGATAAATACCTGGCCAACTTCCTAACTGACTGCGTCGTCGAGCTAATAGCGCTCACCATGAAAAAGACGAGAATTGGCATTACCATCAGGTCTCTATAGGCTACTTAGTTAAATGAAGAGCAGCGCCTGTTCTTTTCCCATGTCTGCGTCGTACTCGAGAGGTTGCAACTTACGCACCTAGTTATAGGAACGGGGCATCAAAAGCATGCATGTACCTAGATAGGTCACGGGGTAGGTAGTAACATTGAGGATGGTGAGATAACCTAGGTAGACCACGATATGAGGTTGAGAACGGCAGGATTATCTAATAACTACTTCATATATGGTGGTGAGTGACAAGGTAGTATCTACTATGTACGCATGCTACATACAACTATATAGTATGTAGGGCGCATGGTATAACTACCTGGGTAGGCAATCTGTAGATAGGTGCAGGTGGTGTATGTATGTACATAGGCAGTACGTACAAGTCCCAAGGATCAATATAGTTAGTTTGGCGTCAGGCATCACCCTAACCTGACATAGCAAGCAAGTAATTGTTTCCTAATATTTAGGCGTCAGCTACTTTTCAGCTGTAGCGAGACGCATTAATATCTGTTAATATTATATAATAAATTAAATAAAGTAAAATATTTTTTAACAAAAATATTATAACAATTATTTAATTATTATATTAAATTAAAATAATATTTAATGTTAAATTAATTATATTAATTTTTATAACTTATAATATATTTTAATATTTATTAAATAAATATATTTTTATTATTATAATAATTATTTTAATTATTAAATAATTTTAATATTAAATATTTATTATATATAAAATATTTTTTTTAAAATAATATTTTTTTAATAATTTATTAAATAATTAAATATTATATATTTTTTTTAAAAATATTTATTAATAAAAATTAAAATAAAAAATTTAAAAATAATAAATAAAACATTATTAAAATATTATAAAAATAAAAAATATATATTTAAATATATATTTAAATATATATTTTTTAATATATATAAATATATAATAAAGTTTTATTTTACATTTAATAAAAGTAAAAAAAAGCTTATTACGTAATTATTAACTATTAAATATTCACTAGTTATTAGATAAAAAATTCCGGCACGAATCATATCTAATAACTAGGATAACTACTGTATTACCTCTTTTACTGCCTTATGGCACCTATTGAGTGCCACTGCCAGACGTCCGTCCACCGGCAGCAGCCCCTGCAGCTCGGCCCCTGTCGAGCTTCCCCACCAGACTGACGCAGTGGGTGGATCTGGACGGCTGTAGTGTATCGCTAAGCCCAGCAGCGGCCAGGAATAGCCCCATGGCCCCAAAGCTTTCAATGAGATCCATTCCACTCACGACCTCTCCGAACCCATGCTCGCCATGTTCTTTTCGTAACCAACCCCCCCCTTCAACCCCCCGGTCGCCCAAATCTCATTGCCTGCCCACCCCTGCACCTCACTATGTCTTCAACAAGCAATGATGCTCGACACCTAGTATCACCTAGTACCGGCACCTTGCCCTTTTGCGTGTAGGGTACGGGCACGCCCTTGCTAGCACAAACCAAAATCATCCGATTTTGCTCTGCAGAGAAGCCGGGGATTCGTGGTCAATCAACCACGATGGCTGTTACTGTAGCCCGCTCCCATGGACCGTACCGAACCATCTCACATCTGCCACCCCCCCCCCCTTCGTGATCCCGGTTACCTTACCACCCACTTCACTGCGGAATCTTCGATCTGAGGGTTGGCAGCGATGCGACTCGATGGGGACCCCCCCCCATTGGCACTAACGGGCCTACGACCTCACCGCAAATAGCCCTGGAATAGCAAAGTGGTGCCCCCTTATTTCGCCGCTGAGGATAATGGCGTGACCTTGCGAGTCGTCATTTCTAGCCAACTGCTACCTCAGGTAGGCATTCTCAGTACCGTAGCCTTGGGCGGCGGGAGCGATCCGTTCGCATTTCGTGGTTGTGGTTCAGATTCGCCCAAGTCACCCTGCTGCCACTAGTGTAGGGCCAGAGATTGAGACTGGAGAGGGCCGCATCGCCGAGTCCCCAGGCCCGTCACAGTAAGTACCATGGCTGTCCCTTTTCGTCCACTGCCCTCGCGCATACGCGCCAAGTCCAAGGCGCTGTGCGTCGTTGGGTTGGTTACAAATTCAAAGGTCCCGGCATCATGTTCCTTTGCGAGGTGGGGGAAGGCCAGCGCTCTCTGCTGCATACGTATGTGCGCATAGGTAGAGAGCTCAAATCTGGACGAGGATTCTGACGGAGCTCGCAGTACCAACTGACTGGCTGCGAGCCCTGGCTTGTGAGATTCCCACCCTTGTCTCTACCGTCTTCCTGGTCCCCCGTTTTCCCCCACCTCAAGGCTCAAGCGAACCCAGGTTGCAACTAGGCCTCCTTCTGTTGTTGCGGTACAAGTGCAATGCAAAATTGGCCAACAGGGATGCCGCTAGGTTTTGAGCAGGTTGGGGTCCCTTACACATATGTGCCTATTCATCAAGCACCGCAAATCACCAGACTACGTTATGGTACATCATACAGTAGCATACAACTGCATACGGGTATCCGTCCATCTCGCCTCTAATCTGTCGTACTTGTTTCTCGAAATTCTCTTAATCCACACATCGCCCGCATTTTCGTCTCTTAGTCAGAGCTTCTCCTTCCCCTTCCGCTTTCCTTCCCCATTCGAACGTCACGAGTCCCGAGTGACCTTTCTGGATATCAAACGAGGTCGGCTTCACGTTCCATCTGTTGCCGCAAGCTGTTCCGGTCTGCGCAACGCAACACTCTTCTTGCCTGTCTTACAGTTCGTATAAGCCGGCATATCTAGGACGCCTAGCAAAGCCCGCACGACGCTCAGGGTACTAGCAACCTTTTCCTCCCAGGAAGGCTTTCCCGCCCAACTCTACTTCGACGACCTCGACGACATTGTACGAACCCCACGAGCGTCGAATTTCTCCAGCGGCGGCACCTTTCGCCGGGGCTGAAAACCCGAATTCCACCGTCTACCTGTCTCGCGGGCCTAATCTAGACCCACCCGGTGGCCATAGCAGAGGTACGTAGTGAAAAACCCCAAGCTTGTCTTAAAAGCACGACGCTGCCGCCATCTGTAGTAATTCGACCGCTGTTGGGCATACCAGTCGAATTATTGAGATCAGGGAGCAACGGCGCAAACCTATGTTTCTTTGCTACAATCCTTACCCCCGTTGTCTTCCGTCGTATGTGTGTACTTTTCTAACCAGCCTAGATACTAAAAGGCACAAATTTCGACATCCTGACGCCACTACTGCGTGAGCCCGCATCGTTAGAGACAGCTTTTTTTTTTTCCTACCCCGGGCTGGTTGGCTCATAGATCACTTTCGCTCAAGCAGCCTGTGGCCTTGCAGCCTGCCACAGACTCTCGGCACAACTTCCTCGTATTGATAATACAACACCGCCTCTTGTCGGTACAGGCCTAAAGGCGACAGAGTTCAAAGCTCCCGCGCTTTCGTCAAAACCACGATCGAGATCACCACCCACAGCGCCGACGAGTCAGATGCACGAATCGTTCTAGCTGACTGGCCGGGGCTTTTTTGGGACCGCCATTGGTAATAATCACGCTATGGAAGCGGGTGAATCTGGCACTAGGCAAAGGTAAGTTTTTGTCTGGAGCTCCTAACGCGCACCGCCGTTCGTGTCATCGAACCCGAGTTGACCAGCGTATTTCTTATTTATATAGTGGTTTCACCTCCGCCAGTAAACCTGAAACGTACAACCAGCGCCCTCTCGAACCAACGGAGCGGCATAAACGTGAAGTGCCAACTATGGCAGCTGCAGCATTGATCAACCCGGCCACGGCATATCATCCTCACAACCCGCCATTCTCCTCCCCATACCATCATCCGCACCCACCTCCGTCCTCCATGCCTAGCATGATTTCGCCGGAGAGAAGGAGGACGCCCATCGAGACGGATCCTGCTCCACGGCAGTCTCTGCCATCTATCTCGGAGGTGTTTTCAGGCGCCAAACCAAGTGCCTATTCACCGCAGACCCCTACGACCCTGTCCGGCTCTCACAGCCTGCCTCCGCCATTCACCTCAGCGCCGTCAAGACCGGAACCGACGTCTGAACCACGGACAGCGCCCCACGAGGACAAGTTTTTGCGTTATCCCCAGCGCGAAGTTGGGCCTCCTCAAGGGCCTCCCGGTTCTACATACGCGTATGCAGAACCGCGCGATTCTGCGAAGCCTCCCACGCCAATACCAAACGGGAGCCATGCCAATCCGCCGGCCCAGATTCCGTATCCACCAGGCCAATTCCCTCTGCCTCCGGCAGCACCGCTCTCGCCACGACATCTAGGTCGTCCCGTCCCACCTTACGAACAACACAGGCCACCTCTCCATGCCGATGACGAATACGCAATGCACAGAAGTCGATACGATCCCACCACATTAAACCGGCATTTTGAATCCTGGGGCTATCAGGATTGCCTACACAAGGTTTGTCACGTGTTAATCTCGTTCGCAATGACCATTTGACTCACAGCTGCAGCAGTTAGCATGGACGTCGAGGACAATCTACAACTTCGCCGAGGCTTATGCCAAGGTTGCCTCGGAACAGCACGGCGGCCAGCCGATTCCGGAGCGGCTACCGAGCGAGCAGGAGGTAAACAATATGCTGAGCAACACGCAGTGGGTGAAGCAATCACTCGAGAACATCCGGGAATTGGTGCAGCACAGTGCAGCGGCGGAGAAGGCTCGTGAAGGCGGCCGGCCGAAAGGTCCATACGACGGGGATGACGACATTAGTATGTACGGCGACGGGCTGAAACAGTCGTACGGGCTTGGGGGAGAGGTCAAGAAGCGGCGAGGGGTAAGTCGCTCCACGCGGAACATCTGGTAACATGTCAAGCTTATACCCGCTTCTAGCGCGCGGCGCCTCCTGGTCGATGTCATAGTTGCAATAGGATCGATACCCCAGAATGGCGGCGAGGGCCAGATGGTGCGAGAACGCTATGTAATGCATGTGGACTCCACTACGCCAAACTTGAAAGGAAACGCCAGATGGAGCAGCGCTCCATTCGCCCAAAGACGGTGGAGGAGCGAGTATAGGTGTCCGCCACGGCGTGGACTTCCTTGCTCTGCTCTGCGCCTCGACTCGACTTCCCATGAATTCTTAAACAAAGCTGGCAGCGATGTGCAACACCTGCTAGGGGGTGTCGGCTACCTTGTCCACGTCCGCGGTAGCATGCCTTGCCGACTCTGCTTGGCGTCTACTCGAGGACAAAAAAGAAGAAAGAAGAAACGTGGCCGACGTCTCATTCCAGCATTCCAATGTGTTAATTATACCCGATATCCAAGTCTTTTTTTTTTCTTTTTCTAATCAGGTCCTGTTCCCGACACCAGCAGCTTTCGTTGTATATACCCTTCATCTGGGCAAAAAGGACTCGGCGAATTAACGTCACGGCATCACTCGGCGCTCGGCTCTTGGTTTGATCTTGCGAGTTGATATTCATTTTACGGGGGCGGTTATCATGAAGATAAAGGCAAAAGGGGAGGGGTGACATTTTTGGCCATATTATGGGGGGTTATATTCTATTTGACATACGATGGAGCAAGACGTACGAAGACCCGAGGCATGCATGCATATTTGCAAAATTGAACGCATTCTGTGGTGAAATAGAGGGACATTTCAAGTGATTCGCTTGCGTTGTTTTTATAATTATTTTTCATCTTTTTCTTTTTGGAGATCATGACGCAAGTCCTTGTTAGTCTAGCAGATGTATGAGCTTGAAACGCTGATGGCTGGTTGGGGGCGGAGAGAGGGTCAGTAGATAACGACTGACGGATGTGCAAGCCCAAATTCGTTGATGGGGTTTCACTTAAGAGCTGGGCCTGTTGTGTATGTCCCAGCTATGTCAATATGAAGTTCGAAATTAGTTTAATGAGTTACATGCAAATAGCATTTCTGGATAATCTTATCTGTCACAGGGCTTTCTGAACATCGATTTAGTGTCATGATATTAGATTAGAAGAGTAAGTACACCATTAAGCCCTACACAAGTTCAGGTCTACGTTCACTTTCAGCTATTCATTGGTTGATTTCCCTGCTCTTTTCTGCTGAGGCGGGAAGGGAGAAGAAGAATGGATGATGGACGTAACAACCTCGGATATCGGAAAGAGATCTCATCTCACTCCCCCACATACAATCTTTCCTCTGTTCCTGAAGTCCCCTTCTGCTTCGCCGTCTTCCCCACCATCCGTCACACAGCCTGGGGAAACCGTGCAGCCCGCCATATCAGCCAAAATAGGTAAGAAGACGTGTCAACGGTACCCGTCGTCGTCGTCGTTTCTCTTCCATCTTTGTAGCCCCATGCCCATTCATGACTTACGTACATATATAAAAGTATGCACAAGAAAAGCCCACCGTCTAGGAGGAGGAGAAGAAGAAGAGGAGGAAATAAGATGGCTGATGACCGACGATGACGATGAGGGTGACAGGATGCAGCTCCGTACCTAGGTAGGTTAGGTAGTCCAATACCTGTTACCTTGGTTAGCATTGGAATGCACACACGCGCGCGCGCACGCGCACACACGCACACGCACCACGCGGGAGGCGGCCCTCTCCACAGCATGCCGTGCAACGTGACCTGTCAGATTTCGATGACATGTGCTCGCGCTGCCTTGGGCCGCCCGTCGGCCACCCGCTACCTCAAGTACCTAAACCCTGTAAGGTTAGTACTTAAGTGAAGTACCTACCTAGGTATGTATTTAACTTACACATCATCACCCTCATCGTCATCATCATATTCCTCATTTCCATCATACGTGCACAGAGGCAGCGGATGGATAGATAGGTAGGTAGGTAGGTAGGTAGGTAGATATATTGATTGATTGATGGAATACGTCCTCCGCGTGACCGCCGTCCCATTCAGAGCCCGGTCTACATATTATCATCAGTTCTCGCACATCGCCGCTGTGCGGTCGGTCGGTCGGTCGGTCAATCAGACAGACCCCCCTCACCAGACAGATCATGTCATCATCGTCATTATCATCATCATCATCATCATTATCATCATCGTCATCATCGTGGCGGAGGCGGCTGCTACTGCTGCTGCTGCTGCTGCTGCGCCGGCCGGCTAGTCGGCTATGAGACCGGCCAGCGGGGATGGATCGCCTGAGAAAATCCGGATTACCTAGAGGGCAGACAGGTGGGTTAAAAAGATGCGACATGCGAGGCGAGGCGAGGCGATGCGAGGCGATGCCATGTCATGCCATGGGGCGGGCGGACCTGAGACCTTCTTTTTTCCTGTCGGTCTCTCTCGGTCTGCCGCCTGCGCGCGCGCGTCTCTCCGTCTGGAGATAGGCATGCCCAACATCTGCTGCGCTGGCAGCCCAACTATCTAACCTCACGTATTATATCGCGGAGTTATATAGGTAGTATAGGTAGTAGATATATTATAGTATAGGGCAGTAGGTAGGTAGGTACATTTCCGTGCGCTGACGAGGAGGGCGGGCGAGTTTCCGTCAATCAGCTCGGCCTCCTCGTCCATTACACCAGAGAGCCCTGTGTGCATCGAACTTTCTGTTCCTTCCTCTTCTTTTCTTCTTTAATAATATTTCCCCTTGCCGACCGCGTCTAGGCGGCGTTGCGTTGCTTTGAGTCCAGTTACACAGACTTCAACACATACCTAGGTACAAGTCCCAAGGATCAATATAGTTAGTTTGGCGCCAGGCATCACCCTAACCTGACATAGCAAGCAAGTAACTGTTTCCTAATATTCAGGTGTCAGCTACTTTCCAGCTGTGGCGAGACGCACTGATATCTGTTGATATCATACGGTGGATCGAATGAAGTAAGGTATTCTTCGGCAAAAAGCGCTGCAACAGTTACCTGACTGCTATGTTAGGTTAGGGTGATGCCTGGCGCCGAACTAACTATATTGATCCTTGTGACTTATAGTATGGCGATAAAGGCACCCCCCGGTTGGCGATATCAAGACGGGCACCAAACGGTTGTGCCTCTGACGTCTGACGTGCCCCAAGCCCTTCCTCCTCTTCCCCCATGCCAAACCTACTGGATCGGAATACCATACATAGCATAGTATCTATGAGACTACGAACTTAATTCAGTCACCGCCCAGTCACCTAGGCAGTCGCTCAGAGTTCGCAGCCCATATCAGTAGGTACGACGGCGATCTACCTAGGCAGTAATAAGCCTTAGCCCCGAGGAGCTATTTTCGGCTCGCTGGCGCGTACGATCCATCCATCTGTGCCTGGGTATGTAGATAGAAACGCTTTTTTTTTGCTGATTCATTGCCCGTCTGAGCTGTGGAGACCTTTCCTCTTCCCTCCCCCCTCCCCCCGGCTCCGCATACCATATCCGCATATCTACGATGCATATCCATATCCATGTCTACCCCCGCGGATGCCTGACGGGTTCAGCTGCCCCCCTCCCCCCTCATAAATTGATTAACGCGGAGAGTGAAGTGTTATGTGAAATTGTCTCTCGGCGCCTTCTCATTTGCTGCGGGCATCCCCTCCTTTCGCCTGCCGCTTCTGCGCAGAGAAGGGTGATTGCATCTGCTTCCTGTTCAGGCAGATGCAAGAGAACGAAAGCGGCCACATACCTAGCTTTGCGGGTTGGCCCGTGGAAGGGGGGAGAGGGGAGGTGTGTGGATGTGGGGGGACGGAGGGGTTTGGGGGGGTCCAGAGAGTAGATCCGACAGGAGTCAAAGATAGAACGACGAACAGACCATCTAACCTAGCCAGCCAGCCAGCCAGCCAGCCAGNGGTCACGAAGCTGCAACTGCGGGCGATCTCATCTGTGTGCCTCGATTCGTCCATACACAGGAAACGCCCATACCACCACCATGCCACCACCACACACCCTACTATACTACACACATATAGTACATACACTTGCATACGTGCGCACAGTATATATATACGTTTATCGATACCCTTTTTCTTTTCAATTTGTTTTTTTTTTTCTCCCTACGTGGCCCCGACGAGACACGGCATTCACATGGTGTGTTGCACTAGGTTTCTGAAAGGAGATTTTCTTCCCCCCTATTTTTTTTGCTTCCAACCTTTTTATTGTTCCTCTTCTTCACCCCTCTCAGCTGCTGGAAGCGGTAATGTGAGTTTAATAGCTGCGAGGCATCCATACCTATAAGTGTATGTATGTAGCGCGGTCCGGGCCCCCCTCTCGTAACTTTATTTTTGCTGTATGCGTATCTGTACGTAGCGGGCATATTCTTTGGGGGTGCATTCAGCATGTCCGAACCCTATCTCCATTTCATACGCGCATCGTACCCCACGCCCGCCCGGTAGGTAGGTCGTGATTCAATCTTCCAAGTTCGGGAGATAAAGTTTCGGCGGGATCGATGACGGACGGCAATGTCATCTCAGAAACTACTTTATATACTCGGAGATTACAGTATGCCGGCGGGATGATGCGAGAACTCTCTTTCTTTCCCTACAACTACGATCGTCATTGTTAGGCGTCTAGCCTGGTCTACACGTAGCCTCGAGTTTCTGCACGCCTTGTCTCTAGCGGGAATTGCGTCCAGATAGCCTCATCGCAACGTCAATAAAGTCAAACGACGAAAGATAACAGAATAAGCAAGAAAAGAAAGAAGAAGAAAAAAAAGAAGGCGACGGACTATTTGGGGTTGTTGTTGTGGTGAGGCTGCGTCAGGTTTGGGTTAAATTAGATCGGCATGGACTTTATTAATACATTGTAGAGATGCCTCCAGTTCCGGGTGACCTTCCTCTTCTAGGAATTACCTTTTTTCGCCATACATGGCCGCAAAGAATCTGAAGAGGTTACCGTATTTAAGAAAACCGACACGCCGGGCGTCGTCCTCCGCCAACCCACCTCCCTCCTGTCCCTTTTAAACACGGCGCGCGCGTGTGTACTGTTCTGTGTTGCTCCGTATTGGGGTCTGTGGCAGCCCCTATCCGCACTTGTGCTCGCACGAGGGCGAGACATGATGATGAACGGTTTATTCTTGGTTTACACATTCTGGGGGGGGTATTGTGTAGATGAACAGAACGGCGAGGCATACCTACAGACGGGCGGGCTGGCGGGCGGGTAGATAGACGCGTGGTACACAGATAGGTAACTGGCGCCGGGGGGAGAGGGGGGACACATTAGGTTGTCGCCTGTGCTTCCAGTGTCGAACGTGACACCTAGCTAGCCTTAGGCGTTTTCGAAGCACGAGGTCGCCGTTCTACTGCCGTTACCTATACCTAGGTAGGCTACGCATATGTGTGTGTACGATCGTATTTCTCCGAGCGACCTGCAGCGGTGCTGAGGGAGATAGATGGATGCCCGTATCACGCAGTGAAATAGGCGTGTTTTACCTTCTACCTACCGTGGTTAGGTAACCACAGTACCTCAGTCAGTAGTACATTACCAGTCGCATCTCGAGCCCGAAAAGGACACGCTAGGTAGGGGCACTAGGACGCTTCCGTGCAGGATAGGGGAATAACTCCCCGCGGAAAGGGGACAGGTTGGCTTTCAATAATCATAACCACAAGTCATATATTACAAAGGGTTTACTACATGCATGTATTATATATATTTGTACGTATGAAGCTCTATATGTAGGATGTATGCATGTACGAGTATTGCAGCTAGGTACTCCGTGCATTTCATCATTTCATCATTCCAGCCGCTATTCGGGTGTTAATCGGATCACGCCTGGGGTATGTACAACAACTAATACGGGAAGCAGTTTAATATGTACCTAGGGTACCTATTCGTAGTATGGACGAATGAATGACTGCAGGGGTTGCCAGATATTTGGTGCCGTTTTGTCACAAGACACCTCGTCTCGAGCTTCCGTGAATTTTTCATCGCATGGGATGCAAGATACACAAGCGTCTGCGACAATCGATGCCATCGCCCGAACGAGATTAACTTTTTTTTTTTTTTTTTTAGTGTCCTAGTCTCACCGTCACTGTCTCAGATTGCGAAACACATGGATGCTCTCCATTCCCATCCTGGGCGTTTGCACTAGGTAGAAAAGTAGGTAGACAGCTGGGCAGCATGTTTTAGCCTGCTCGGGACCGAATTTGGGGCCTTGTGAGAGAGCTCCCTCACTCCCCCCTGTCCCCCCTGTCTGTCGTGCCGGCCTGCCTGTTTGTTTGTCTGATTGTCTGGGTACCCTCTCTCTTCTCCTTTCCCCCATTCTGCTTAGCCTTGTGTGAGTTGGAGTGTCTTGTCTTATCTTTTGGCCTTGACGATGGGGTGTGATATCAACCTTATTAATGACTGATTGATGAGACCAGTCTCGACTGCTGCTGTTGCTGCTGCTGCTGCTGCTGATGAAACTAGTGCTGACCTGCGTCCATGTTCTTTCTGGAAAGCCACGTGGTAGTGGTGGTGGTGGAGGTAGTGTCCGATGTACGTATAGTACCTAGGTATGTACCTAATGTACTTTGCGTACCGAAAGCAGCTAAGACACTAGATCCCAGATTGTCACTTTATCTCGCAGATTCAACCCACATCGTCCTCAGATGAATCGTAAGATCTAGTTACACGGCAAATACGTACATACCTAGTAATAGGGTCGATCGGCTGGGGGGGGGATGGAGGGCGGGGGTGGGCGGCTGCTTTTCTGCTACAGATTACTATGTACCTGATGTATATAATGTACACAGTACGTCCTCTGGAAATACGTGGCAGGGGGACGAGAAGGCGAATCTCGGGCTGGAGTTGGACGCCTGGGTCCAAATCCTACCCTCCAGCCAAGATCCTTCCTCCGTTTGCCTGCCAATCACGCACCACGTTCTCGTCCCGACGCTACCGATGAACAGTGGATTTACGGGACTTGCCCTGACCCCTCCCATGTGTCTCTGTGAGGTCTTCATCCATGTACACCAGATCTGTACCTGTACTTTCCCTTTCCCACTGACATACCTACATAGATCCATATCGACAGCTCCGATCTTGTCTGTCCTCAGCTACAGACCTCAGTCAATCAATTTGAACCTGACTAAGCTTGGTAGCCCTGTTTTGAACGTCGACACCGAGTCTGTACTTGTAACTCGTGTTATTGAGTGGTATGCCTCGACTACAACAGTAGTAGTAACCGTATGAGCGGCTGCAAATATGACAACCGCCTTATCCTTATCAGCCCTAGATCTCACCTACGTAGTACATCTTCCACACACCCCTTACCAGAGGATCAAACCCAATGCACTGACGTACCACCTACTTGTACAGTCCGTACGTCCATAGTTGAATTAGGTATGGATTACCTAGGGATCTAATCCATCCCTCTAAACCTCTTCAACATTAGCGCTTTCCGAACATGATGGTCGGTCTGCCACGCATGCATACAAGACGAAAAAAGGTGTCAGACCTACCCTCTCAAGACATTCGTGTTGGTAAACGCCCACTAGTTGACCGCTCCCCGAGGCCTTTTGGCCGGCAGTCAGTCAGTCAATAGTCGACACTCTACCTAGTAGGTAGTGGACAAGTCTCGGGGAGCACGCGGCATCGTGACCGCCGCAGTCGCCGTTGGCACAATCGGGCTAGGCGGAGATTAGGGTTTGCGCCGTCTAGTCCGCGTATCATCTTATGACTGCCTTATGGTCTGATCTGTCTAAGGCTAGTCCCCGTGCCGGGGTCCTTTTTGACGGGAGCTTGAATCTCGGCTCCCCGCCCCAGCAACCTACAACTAGGTACTCTCTCCGCGTATTTAGGTAGCTAAGGGCTAATGGTAATGATAAGGCCATGGTACGTAAGGTAGAACGATCATTACGTGCGCCTGACTTAAGTGCCTACAGTAGGTAGCGTCTCCGGCCAGGCCCAAGACCCGCTGTGCGCGTCGGTGGTCCGGCAATGTCATCCCATCGATCGCCGCTGTTCCCACCCTGGACCCCTGGGAAGGCGGCATTGCTAGATAGGAGGTAGCTTATTACTCAATAACCACGCCATCGGCCACGATAGCCCGCAGTACCGGCGGGGGATCTCGTGATTTATACAACTAGTTACATATGTAGTGACTAGGTTCGTGGCTTATGACGGAACAGCTCGAATCCTGACACTTTGGTGCGCACTAGATAGATATCCTCATCTAGCAGATCGCACCCCGTATCCACCTAACTAAACATTTTCTTGATCCCTGGACAAGGACTTTGCGATGGGGAGGAACATGACATGACTATCCTGGGCTGATGATGATCAAAGAGCTCCAACGCGACGCGTGGCAGAACCTCGTGCGCGACTAGGTAGTTGTAGATCGAGTAGGTCATCGTCCGGTCGTCCTAGAAGACGACCTAACCGCTGCCAAGCGCGGAGACGAGCGGGAAGCCGACACGCCCACGTAGCACGCGTGTTGGATCGGCTGGGTAGGTACGGAGCTAACCCAGACTGTTCTAAGGTTATAGTTAAAACACGGCTTCTCGACGCCCTCGTTTTCCGGAGCCTAGCGTCGTCAACGTCTCGTGATGGAAGAGGCCATTACCGGCGTCTTTAGCTCACGATAAGAAGCCAAGGCATACCTACCCATGTAATTGTATGTACCTCAGACGAAGGCCTGAGTAGACATGAACCTTTCTATCAGCACTGCAGGTATGACAGCGGGAGATTCAAGCTTCCTTCCAAGGTTTCTTTGCTAGTGGTAAACCTTTTTATTGCTGCGATCTTGCTATCTAACATGTTTTTTTTTGTCTTGTCCTATCCGCTCTGTTCCAGTCTCAAGAGCTTGTCTGTCTGAGACTTCTTGATGTCACGTCATCCGGCTCGCCAGCCTCGGCAGAGTTTCGAGACGCCTCATTTCTGCCCAAGCGTCGCATGAGGTCTCAGCCAGCGTGGTCCGTCGCCCGGTTGCCTCTTGACGCCCTGTTCGTGGGCGCCGTGGGTACTACCCACACGGAAATCAGCCTTCCTTCCCGATGCTCTGGTAAACGGGGCCCCACCCCTGTCTTGACTGCCCACCCTCCCCCTTTATCACCCATGTAAAATATCGTGGCCTCTGCGCGGCGTTGACAGCCTCGTCGACCCGTGGTGGTGTTCATAATCCTGTCTCACTACCTACCTACCTACCGAGTGGTTGAAAAAGGCCAGTGCATGGTGGCTAGTCTTAGACGATCCTCATGGCTTGACACATGCTGTCTTGCTTTCTTTCCCCTGGGAGTAGAAGACGGGAAGAGACGGGAAGAGACGAGATGAGAGACAGAGAGCCGGGCAAAGGTCCACGCGCGAATCCTACGCACGTATGCCAGGAACGCCGACGTCTCCGGAGGATTTCCGCTGCACGAACCCCACGGGCCTTGCCGCCGCCGCCGCCGCCGCCGCCGCAGCCCTTTCTCTCCTGCAAGATCTGCACGAGGAGAGATCTCACCACCCACCCAACCCCTAAGCCACCGTGCACCGCTGAGTACCTACGTCGCGGAGCGTGTGTCTCTGATTCCGGGACCGAAAGGACGTAGGTAGGTAAGGATGCTGCCACAACGGTTCTTTTGCGAGACCACACGCGTGAGACAGGGGGGGGGAGGGAGAGGATCGGTCTTGAGAAAGGAAGGCGAGGACGCCAGCCAGCCAGCCAGTCACATGCGCTGGCTCGGCCTCAGCCTTGGTGCCCGACACACTGCGCATGGACGGATGAGGTAGGTAGGTACCTGGGCTGTCCGTCTTTCTCCCCGCGGCACTCGCTATCGCTCATCCGGCGCGTCGGGTCTCACGCAATGTCAGGGACGACGACGCCTCTCCCGACCAGGGAGATTGCGAGCCGCGGCGCCGGGACTGCTCGCCACCAACCAGCTTTCCTTTTTTTTTGGTATTTACGGCCTGGATGCCATTATGTAGGACGCGGACAGATAAGCCCCGACCAACGAACGCCTGCGGGCGAGCGAGAGCCCTGGCTGGCATCGCGCTAGTTCGGTCCCGTCTAGCCCCGTACGCCACTGCCGCCGCCGCCGTCATGGCCGGCAGCGTGGAGAGATCAGGGCATCATCTTTCGTGTCTCGCAGCCAACATCGGCCCATGCAGGCTCCGGGTATAATATAGCGAGTACCTGGCAGCCTAAGTCTGTTGGGTTAGATGCCATTGCATACAGAGCGTGATCCAACCGCAACTGTACGTCGGGTCAGGTCAGCTCGGTGAATAGCCACGTTTGCCCGGTGACCAAGCAGGCCCCTATATGCAGACCACCATCACGTCCGTCCATGCCATTGCGATGGGTTGACTATGCGGCTGCTCGAGCAGTGCTGTAAGCCTTTTTGCGAGATACTTCGTGTGGGGCCACCGCGTAAGCTCTACACGTGCATCGTAATGTAATCCAGAACCTTGAAGCTTAGAACTGCGGGTAAGTATACGATCAAGGAGGCGCATGAGGTATACGATACACCCCGTTGTCGTCCTCGGTCAGTCATGGTTTAGATAGACTTTAAGGTTAGGAAGCGCTGCAGCATCAAGGCCCGAGATTGCAAGAATCGATGATGCCTCGACACCACAGCACCGACAAGTCTAGAGATCATTCTTCTCGGAGTTTCCCTTTTCCCTACACGCGTGGGCCGCGCAAGAATCGGGTCTAAGCGTCGAGAGCGCGTGTGAAGGGTTTGTAACCCGAAATCAACATCCTTCAATCAATGTGTGTCTATAAAGCGTAGGTATGCAGCTAATGTAATGGGGGGCTACAAGTGCGTACTCCCCGTGATCTACCACAATCCGAATCTCCAACCTGTAGGTGCAAACAAGCCCGTCAACTTAGCTTCCCGCTCGTATTTATGCACGCGGGTAAGGCTACCTTACACTGTAATGCACCGCTAGATCAAACTCTCTCATCCCGTCGTCGATCTACCTAGAATCAATCTAAGCCTTCGTCAGGCCTCCTCCTCCTCCTCCTCCGCAGCCGCCTCGGAACTGTCCGAGCAGCTTCTCCAGGTCGGGCACCGCGAGGCCCTTCCAGCCCCGGCCCGCCTGCTCCCTCTCGCCGACGTCGATGACGGCGGCCACGAGGCTCTTGGTGATCTCGTCGCCTACGACGCTGTCCCGGTTGTATTCCGGGTGCCGGGCCACGAAGTGGCGGATCCACTTCGCGGCCGTCCAGAGCTCGCCGCTGGCCCGCTTGCGGATGAGGTCGAGGTAGATGGCGAGGTCGCAGCGGGTCCGCACGTCGACGTTGACCGAGTCGAGGTAGCTCTCGACGAGCGGGACCAGGCCCGGGAAGCCGTGCTCGTCCGACCCGTTGACGATCTCGTCCACCGTCATGGGCGCGTACTCGTCCTCGACGGGCCCCGTAGGCGTCTCGGGCCGGCTGTTGCTGCCGTTTGTGGGCGAGGCGGTGCCGGACGAGACGGCGCTGCGCAGCGGCCGGTTCGTGAACGGGCTCTTGCGGAAGTAGAACTTCCTCTCGAGGACCGCGTCCCGCGCGTGCGCCGTCTCCATGTTCTCGTCGACCTTGGCGATGGGGATGTAGAAGTTCAGGTCGAAGCTCAGGATCGCGCGCGTGATCAGCACCATGAAGACGGTGAAGGCCGCGTTCTCGAAGTCCGTCATCTGGATCTCCATCGGGCGGAACTCGACGCGCCAGCCGATGTCGGATCCCGGAGGCGGCGGCTTGAAGCGCATGTGCTGCCAGTTGGTGCTCTGGATGTTCTCGAAATGGTCGGCCTTTGTCAAGTCGAGCTCGTTGAGGTCCTCGCTGAAGATGACAATAGGGTCGCGAATGAACAGGTGCGCGAAATGTGTCGCGAGGCGATCATCCATCCCGCCCTCGAGCAGCTCTGCCTTGATTTCTTCGTCAATAACAAGGTTAGGATCAAAATATTCCGGGCGCAGACGTGCGTCTGTACTGATATATGTGGAATTAGACGCGTATCGAGACTTGGGGATGCGCCAGCGGTTGTGTTTCAGGGGCTTCACCATGTCAGCAATCTTCAACCAGCTATGCTGCACGAGACACCTACCTTTTCGCCTAGCTCTTCTGGTGTACGGTCATCTACAGCACGACTGATTTGGTTCCAGCGAACATCAGTGTCCGCCAAGAATCCCTTATAGATTGGGGTTGCCGCCGTCAATGCCAGCATGATCGGTCCAATGGGGCTCAGTTGGTCGTACATCTGCCTTCCTTCCGTGATATTCTTGGCCTGGAATGTGATTTGCAAACAGCAGCTACCCATGCCGAATGCCATAGCATCCATGTGGATGAAGTTGTCTGGCGCCGCTCCGTTCCTTACGTCGTCATCTTCCGGCCAGTTATGCAAGTCATAGTTAACCGTGGGGTCCTTCCAAAGGTTCGGCGTCTTTTCGTCATGGAAGACCGGGACATTTACTTGAACTTTTCTCCCGCGGCGCCAGCGGATATTTGCGGCTAAGGTTGGGAAGCGAATATGCGGATTGGCGATCTCATCCGGCACAAACTGCGAACGAAGCTTCGATCCGGACGGTGGGTAATAGGGGTCAGTAAAAACGCCAGGGACACCTAGACGAGGGAAGGTGGTGAGTGTGATGGGATACTCGTCAGGCTGCATGTGGTCCTTAGCTATTTTCCTCCTAGATTCAAGTCAGCCTGTGGTCGTTTCTATACGTCCAAGGTAGTAATACCTGATTTTCATATCAGGCTCAACCTCCAAGAGCTCCTTAAATCCGATACCCCATGGCTTGCCCGGGGTCGCCTCGAGCATGAACCTGCCAAATTCCGGGTGAAATACCGGTAATGGGTTTGAGCTCGGTGACTCGAGGTCCTGGAGTGCCGGAACACATCCTCCCTTAGTAGACAGTTCCTCATCAGCTGCCAGGGCCGTAAGAATATCGGCTTGCCGAAGCGACAGGAGGACCTTGGGGCTATTCTCCGAATATTTCACTACCAGATATTCTACCTGTGTATATGTTAGCAAGGCGCCCGGTACGTTGGAAAAGATGGGATGCGCATTACCTCATCGCCCCAAAGCATAGCATCGTGCTCCTTGTGCTTGGCATTGTTCCAGATCTCAAGTAATTGCTAGCACAGGTCAGCTTCAGCACTGCGACATTTCCAAGAACCACTGTGGTTGAGAAATGACTACCTTGATACCCCATTCCCTGACCTGGTGTGCATGTTTCTTTGCTTCTGGCCAATCAAGAGCGGTTCCTAGGGCTCTAGAAACCGGAGTTAATGATATCGCACCATCAGATTGACCCCCGTATCACATTCAAGGAGGAACATACAGTAGACCCATGTTTGCCGTCCAGTGGTACTCGTCTGTGCGACCTATAGAATAAGGCACGATATGTCCGGCTAAGCCCTACGACTTGTAGTGCACACCGAGAGCCGCGAGGCTATAGGTTCTTGTCTTTCGACAGGAAAACCACCCCAACACAGGTGGAAGATGGTGTGGCCCGTTTCGATTGCGAATGAGCAGGAGATAATATATGCAGCCTACGCAGCAATCGGCTAGTATGCATATACCTCCGTTCTGTCGTTTCCACGTTCCTATTTTCTGCTCTGGAATATGAAGTCGAAGCTTGTTTCTGCTATGCCAGAGACTTTAGTACCGTCGAGGGTAAGGATAAACTCTAGATGGCGCTAACAGCGTTCCAGCGCAGCTCGGTTCAGATCGCGCTTCAAGCTCTCCTAAGATCCGGAGGATTGCCTCAGATGGCACGAGCCAGCCAGTGTTCAGGGTCTCGTGGCCATGACAACAAATCAGAGTGGCAAGATGAACTGTCGGGTGGCACACTATGTCAACTACGCGTCGAAGCACGCAATCCCGCAGTCATACCACTGGCCCGGCCAGCACCGTCATACGGGTTGGGTCGTATACAGATGCAGAGGCCCCTGAGGCGACAGACACACTCTTTCCTGACCTGGCGCAAAGCCTGAAGGGATGTAAGGGCAAAAACTGGAAAAGAACTTAAGCGGCTTTGAGATCAGCCCCCGGGTTGATGATGAGATATTTTGGGCGAGTCCGACGACATGTTCAGTTCAATTTTCTACCTGCCTTTTCCCGTAGTGGGTCCCTTAGCGATGGGTTAAGGGTACCTAGTTGCCGACCGAAACCGCAAATGGCTTAGAAATCCAATTGCATCAACATCATGGAGGCCCTGAGTTTGTGGTAAGGTTGGAGACCCCAGGCCAAGCGCTTACGAGAACAGTGAAGGGTCCATTCATTCCGAGCCCGGCCCGTCTTGGTAATCAGGTGACCAACTGTCTAATGTACGTAGGTGGACCAGTCACCAGCCACGATCCATTCTTCATCCACTACCACTACCTACCTAGGCAATGTGGCGTCAGTAGACTTTATACCTAGGCTAGTAGTTTATACCTCCTGACTGGAGTCTATTATCATCAAACCTAAGTTGCTCTAGGATGTATTTTAAATGCCCATGTATTTTACATGTCATACCGGCCTTATCTATACTTTAAGTATAGGTGGTCAGGGACTCATCTTTCCTAGTAAGCTAGGTACCTAGGTAGTACGATGTTCATATGTAGCACTCGCATCCATCATTAACAATTTCAAGTTTCAACACAAACTCTATCTCACTAGACACTTTCGGTTCCTGTGACCCAGAGGTTATAATGGTGAAGTAAATCTAAAGGTAGGTAAGGTGCCTGTGTGTTATGGCGTCCGCAATAATACCTAACACGTTATAGCTAGTAGGCATAAGCAATGAAAAGCTTCTGGGTGCCTAGTTGCTTAACGTTCCATTACCTACTCAAAGTCTGTTTACTATGGTAACCCGTTCTAAAGCCTTCTAGTGCGATACTTGATGGGGGTCTTTTAGTACTGCAAGATACGTTGAGCTAGAGGTTCGGGTTCATGCGATCGGATAGAAGTCCTCATATTAGGTATTTGTTTTCTTATTCTTCGTGTTTATAATCGACTCAGGAGTTTGGCACTGCTCCTCACGTGAACGATGCATTTCCCTTGGTTAGGCTGGCAATGACAAGTACGTATCACTTGCACTATGTGTTCCACTACGTGACGTAGGTACTTAGCTCGTTCATACAGTGCCTGGATATCCAGGTAAACGTGACACAGAGTTAAACTAAGACCAAGACATACTGAGAACTGCTACACAACATGGAGGATACATATCGACAGGTTTTGCCAACGTCTAAAAATGTGAAAGTCATCAGCATATACACTACCTATCCATAGGTATGTGAAACTCTACTTTATTGTCCTGTATCTAATGAAGCCGGAGCTCTGAAGCACTGACAGTGTCTTATCTCTCTTGATATAACCCAAAAATTTACTATTCATGAGACACCTTCTAGAATATATACCATTTCTAAACTCCTTTAAGCGCCGACCTAGCTTGAACGGAAAAAAACCCGATAAAAAAATATTAGGTTTCAGTCCCTTTCTCATCCGGCCCAGCTGGGGGCGTTTCTAAAGTATTAGAGGATGATTCTTCATCACCAGGTCTCTGTCCAATAATAACATCAAATTGCTGCATCGAAATGTCAGTCACCAATCCACAAAATGGATGGTGTTAGGGGATACACTTACAGGACCCTCGAACGTTTTCCCATACAGGAACCAATAGGTGCCTACAATGATCAGAAAGATCCCTATCACAACAACGACGTAATCTATAGATAGTAAGCTTCATTTGCTCTATTTTTTGGGTATAGGGCAATGTACTCATTTCGTCTCCGGACACAGGAAGTGTAGTTGGAAAACAGAAGAACTGGGCGGTCTCAAATTCAGCATGTCAATCCATCGACAACATGGGTTCTCAAGAGGACTCACGATAGACGTCACGACGACAAAAATAGATGCAACAATATTGAGCACCCACCCACCCCTTCCCAGCGCGAAGTATGTCTGCTCTGATGTATACTGCCTGAGGACATCTCGTCCGCGTAACAGAAGCACGATGACAGGTATGACATATGACACGTTCAGGAAGATGGTACAACTAGCCGCGTAAGCGCTGAAGGCCACAGAAGGCCCAAGGTACAGCAGGCCGAAGAGCACATTGAATATGAACGTGAAGACGATGGTGCGGATCGGCACGTCGAAACCGGGCGCTATGTGAGCGAAGCTGGAGAAACTTGGGGTTAGGTCTCGCGTATGAGTAGTGGGAGCCAAGGGAACGAGGGTAGACCGACTACTCGTGGAAGACGATGCCCTTGTCTCGCGCCATGGCGAACAGGAGCCTGCTCGAGCTCGTGATGCACGCGTTCGTGCCGTTGATGAAGCAGACCGCCAGCATCAGCGTCAGGATCGTCGCCGCGGCCCGGCTGCCCGTGCCCTGGAGGATGAGTTCGGCGATGGGCATGTTGGTGGCCGAGTTCAGCACCGTCTCGGGGTCCGTGATGCAGAAGAGTATGACGAGTATAAATGCCGTACCCCTGCCACCCGCGTCAGATAGGGTCCTTTTTTCTCATCCACCTCATGCATCATAGGACTCAAACTCACGTCACCCCACCCACGACTACGGCATAAATGATCGCGCGAGGGGCGTCCACAGCCGGCCGGGGCATCTCCTCCGTCATGTGTAGCGCGGCGTCGAAGCCGATGAGGGACAGGGCCGACTGGAGCAGGCCCAGGATCCAGGCCATGCCGTCGGGCCAGCCGGTCTCGTTCTCGAAGTCGGCGAAGACGAACGCCGCGTCGTTCTTGTCGGATGTCGCGAGGAGGACGATGCTGATGACCACGACCCCGAACAGCGACCAGTACAGCGCGGCGTCGTTCCAGCCGCCGAGGATCCTGTTGCCGAACACGTTCGCGCCCGTCGTGAAGGTGACGATCGCCAGGAATATCAGATACGTCTTCCACTCCGTTATCTCGTAGCTGTCGCCCGACGCGATGACCGAGGCTGCCTGGATGAACTGCGCTGTGTTTATCCCCCACGTAAGCGGCCTGCCTCTCGCAGATTTCCTTTTTTTTTTTTTTTTCGTGTTTTCTTACCAGCGAAGAAGCCTTCGGTCGTCACAAGCGTCAGCCATCCAGCAATATTCGTCCATCCGACCCAGAAACTCTAGCGGTGCCCGGTTAGCCCTTCCACTTTTCTCCTGGTGTATTTTTCACGTGGCGCTTCACCCACCATGGCCTTCTTCCACCTGTCCGTGCAGAGGGCGTAAACGAAGTGGTACTGGCCGCCCGCGGTGGGCCATATCGCAGCGAGTTCCCCGAGGCTTGCGGCGAGGGCAAGGTTACATAGGACGCAGAAGATGAACCCGTATAGAAAAGACACAGAGCTCCCCGATGGAAGTACAAGCCCGATCGATCCCGCCAAGGCGATCCAAGTGCTGTGATTTTCCCCATCAGTTACTCCCTATTCCGATGGGGCCGCGCGCGGGTATCGTAGATGGACAAAGGAAGAAGAAACACACTTGAGGATCGCGAAGGTCAGGGCGACCATAGTCAACCTCGACAGGCGAGGCTGCAGCCGGCCCTCGTCCGGGGGGGAAGCTCCGTTCTGGACAGACATGGTCACTCGATCGAAAGATGGGCCGCGTGTGTGCGACTTGCCGGGGTCCCAAGGGCATAGCCGCACGAACAGAAGAGCAGGGAATTCCATCCTTATTAAATACCGGACGCTCCTCTTTGTGTCACGAAGACCCGGTACGTGTTCTACGTACTGCAGAAACGCATCTGCATCATGACCGGGCTCACGTAATATCCTTAAGCACCAAGCCCTAGCCTGAAAAGCCGACGTTTCAACCTGGAAATATCCTGCATGTCGACGATACAGGCCAATCATACCCTATGATTCCTCGATTCCCGGCCTTGTACATGCCGCTATTGGTCCAGAGGTGTGCAAGGAACCAGTAGGGGGGCTTTATCAATCGGAGTAGAGCGCGTGCGTAACTCGAATGTTCACCGCTCCTTCTCGGACAAGCCGGGGGAGCTCTTGCAAACAGGACGAGCGCGTTCACGGAGATACCAAGGCCAACTATTGTAGTACGGGTGCACTATGTTTGATAGAACGGCGCAAGGGGGTGTGTAGCGTGAGCGCGCGTACGTAAACTGTGGCTGGCAAACACTTATATGGGTAGCGCGTACGACAGCCCCTGTCCGGGTCGCTTATCCACTGCGGAGGCATGGAAGATGGCACTGCTGCTTGCTGCTGAAGAATCGGCAAAAAAGCTCGAGCTGTCAGATCTCGCTTTTCACAGATGGCATACTGCGCGTGCTGTAGGACCTGGGCCGGGTCCGGGTCGAACACTCGCATATTCCGTATGCGAGTGAGCTGGGAAGGGGAAGAGATCTGGAGCTGCAATCCGGGGTCGTATGCGAGATAATGATACCGTTCGCCACGACCCTGGGCACGGTGACAGGCCGACAGGTGCCCAACGCTGCCGGGGGAGGTCTCCCTCTCCCTGCCTGATCGCGGACTCCTGCCACCAGAGAGATGCGACGAGGACGAGTAGGGGGAAGCTAGGCGAAGTTAGGGAATATTTGTCGTGGGGAGGTAGGATGCTCCCCACCCGTCCTCGCCGTAGCCCTCGAGACTTTCCTACATTGGGACGAGATCCACGCCGGGATGGACGTCTGATGGGGCGAGGACCCCCTGGCCGAGCGAGCCGTGGTAAGACTCTGCGATCACTTGTGTCGATGGGGCAGGTATATCCTCTGGCTATACTTCGAAAAGGGTCTGGGGAAAGTCCACTATACAGGGCCCTTGCTCACATATGTCACACGATGCGGGTGTCATGGGAGGTACCCTCCTGTACCACTGTAGCCTGTAGGCTTGTCGTAGTGACAGCTAGATACGACACAAGGGGGAGCGGACGGTTGCGGATTGTGGTATGGTAGGATTCTGCTAGGAGTTTTGACACGTTGTAGAGAGGGTTATTATGTACTAGAACGTGAGGACCTGGCCAATGACCAGGATTGCTTGCTACGAGTAGTGCGTGGCCCTATGGCTGGGCCCCGAAGTGGCAGGATATTCGGCTCAGGGCAGGACTGAGGTGCATTAGGGGGCGGCCTTTGGTACAGCCCTTCCCCCATATGGGTACTGTGCGTCCCCGCATCTATATGGGTCGATGAAATCGTTAACAAGAGGCGGTATAAAGCTGTTGGCAAAGATCTGACAGTGATCTTGATACCCCGATCATTACCCAGTTGCGAGTAAGATACCTTCTTGACGTTATTCCGAATCGCAACAATGGCCAGTACAATCCGCGTTGGAGCAGTCCAGGCCGAGCCGGGCTGGCTTGACCTTGACGCGAGCGTCGACAAGACCATCTCCCTCATCGAGAGCGCGGCAGCAGACGGCGTCCAAGTCCTCGGGTTTCCCGAAGTCTGGATCCCTGGATATCCGTGGTAAGCTCGAGAAGAGAAGTAGTGATTGGAAGCCAGCGCTAATGCCGACCTGTCTCCAACCCAGGTCTTTGTGGACTGCAAGCGTCATCGACAACACACATGTTATCCACGACTACATGGCCAACTCCATGCCCCGAGACTCGGACCATATGAGCCGCATCCTAGCCGCGGTGAAGAAAGCGGGTATGTTCGTGGTCCTTGGATACAGTGAAAGGGACGGGGGAAGTCTATACATGGCTCAGTCGTTCATCTCGCCCGAGGGGGAAATCGTCCACCACCGGCGGAAGATCAAGCCGACGCATGTAGAGCGAACGCTCTGGGGAGAGGGTCAAGCCGAATCACTTAAGTGTGTTGTTCCATCGCCATTTGGCAAGATTGGCGCCTTGAATTGCTGGGAGCATCTGCAACCCCTATTGCGTTACTACGAGTACTCGCAAGGAGCTCAAATACACGTTGCAAGGTCAGTTTTCGCAAATATCCTCCTACTATCATTGAGAAAAGACCTCCACTGATTCATATAAAAGCTGGCCCCCCACGTTTGACATGCCAGAAAAGGTCCCATGGTTGTACCACGAGACTGGAGAAGCGGCCTATCGAGCTAGCCAGTTCATGGCAATCGAGGGCCAGTGTTTCGTGCTCGTCGCCACCCAAGTACTGACCGAGAAGAATTTGCAGAAAAATAATCTAGTCGGAAACCCAGTCACCAAGACGGTGAGACCTCCCCCCCCTACACCCCTCCTTCTGACTGCTAACACATACCTCCTTTTTATTTTAGCCCGGTGGTGGATTCTCGATGATTTTTGGGCCGGATGGTAAACCACTTTGTGATCCATTGGATGCTGGTGATGAGGGTATCTTGAAAGCAGATATCAATTTGCGGGATATAGACTATCCCAAGGCGTACATCGACGTTGTTGGACATTATGCGAGGCCAGACTTGCTTAGTTTATTGGTGAATCCCACCAGGGACGTACAGTAAGTGTTATCCCTATCCCCGTTCGCACATTTCCCCTCCTGTCCTAGTTTTTCGAGCAAGCGTTCGTTATCGAACTACCCCCAGGGGTTAGGGGCTCTAGGGCCAGGCCTAAGAACTCCAGACTCCTCGCTAAACTGCCTATAATGAAGAAAGAAGAAAAAGGAAAAAAGGCTAACCCCAATGGTGCAGTGTAACCACGATGCCAAAGTAGTCAGCAGTGCATACCTGGGGTCCGGCGTATATGAGGGCCGGGCGACCAAAGGTATCAGAATGTTATTGGGTCAGTGATGATGGTCGGGGCTGTGTCTCAAATAAACCAAGGCGCGGCAGTGTTAAGGTCAATGACGTCCCACCACTTTGTGTTAGCCACACGGCCGCTGTCTGCCTGGAGATCCTGTCGCTTCCAAAACGATTCAATGATGTTCCTTAGAACGAAGACATTCCCAATGCGTCGTGTATCATCCATTTGGTCTAGAGTTTGGAGAATCATTATTCTCTGCTGGTCGGTCTCGGTCTCGCAAGCAATGACGAAAAGCGGCCAGGGGCTTGTGCAAGTTTCCAGGCTATTTAATGTCCGAAATGCCTGATCGAGGTACATCGACCTCAACTCTTGAGTCTGAGTGTACTCGCCGGTTCTTTGCAGGTATAAGAAGGCGGCGATACGATAGAGTTCGGCAGTAGCGCGCACCCGAGTCTGCTCATATAGGGACAGATGGCTTGCATGCTGGGGATCCAAGCGTTGTTGAAGGTTCGCCACTCTGTTCTCGGTGGCATGCCATTCTTCGGCCCGCCGGGCTCGTTCTTCCGGAGAAAATCGAGCTGCCTCTCCCCGGAGATCGATGGCGCGTAATCCGTTCACGTAGCTGATGATTTCCATAACTTCAACGGAACATCCAAGTGATCCGATTATCTAATAACTATTAGCTAAAGTGGTCTGTCAATTGGAGGGGCTGTGAGACAAGTACCAATGACCTGTCGAAGTTGGCGTCATGTAAAAGCCGCAGGGATGTTGGGCCTTTGATTCCCTGCTGAAGGGGCTGGCTGAAGCCTCCGAGGATTTCATGATAGAGAAACCAGGTGTACAGGAATCCATATCCCAGCCGTCCACAATGGATAGCAGCGAGCTTATGGAGAATGTTCTGAGCGCCATTAAAATGCAGACACCAGTTACCCTCCGTCTCGTCGAAGACCTTTCTGCTGTTAGTAATCATCACGTAGGGGCGAAGCGAGGGTCATGGACTTACATTGTAGACACAAAGCATCATGGAAGTTGCTAACTGCGTCTCGGTGATGCCAACTGACTCGCTCGATAACGAGGAGGATAGTGACCGCAGTGCTTCAGCCTTATAAGACAAGGCCTGGTCTGCGCCCCAGATGTGGAAGGCAGAGACAGCGAGGATGGCATTCCGAAGACCATGGGAAGCGCTGCTGTAACTTGAAAGGGCCATGGGCAGCAGATCTTCTCGGAAGCCATTGTTGACATCGATGGTGGAAATCAT
Source organism: Xylaria sp. JS573 (assembly GCA_000966885.1). Classification (NCBI taxonomy): domain Eukaryota; kingdom Fungi; phylum Ascomycota; class Sordariomycetes; order Xylariales; family Xylariaceae; genus Xylaria; species Xylaria sp. JS573. Next base: position 47,558 of record JWIU01000100.1, on the reverse strand, counting down.
CCGAGAAAGCTTTCGCCGGTCTAGCGTGGATGGTGTCAGCATATCTTTAGATTGGCCAGCTACCCTTTAAGGGGGGAGGGAGTGTAACGATGCTTACAGTAGTCGACGAGGTGCGACTCCCTCTCGTGAAAATCGGATATCAAAGGAATGCTCGGTCCTGGTCGTTGCTGCTCGCGCATCATCGAAAGACCCACAAGTGATAGGCCCTTCTTAGCGGCAGCCAGGTCCGCGTAGGTCACGTTCAAGAACTGCTTGCCATAATACACAGAGTCGATGATGGCATGGTTGTGGACCGTATGATCTGGAAGACGGCTCAGCCTGCGCCTGCCATCTGGTTGGTCTGGCCAGGCAAGACGGAGGTCGTAGCCCATACACTCTCTCCCGGTACGGAGACAGTTGTTGCAAGCCGGATAGCTGCGGTCGCAACCTATCTTGCGACCTTTCGGATGTTTAGTGCCTATGCCTATCGCGACTGGTGATGTGGATTCAACCTACGTTTGCAGGTCCAACACCCCTGCGCGCGTTTCACGGTCTCCATCGCTGGCAGACGCTAGTAGGCTAGGTGGAAATAGAAAGTCTTAGATGGGGATGATATCCGGGGCCTGAGCCTTGCATCTTCGACACGGCCTCTGAGTCTTGGAAATGGCGAGGCTGAAAGAGGATCCAGCGGCACAGACGCGGAGGTCGGAGGGTATATTATTCAAGACAAAACAATAGCACCAGTGTAATCAACCGTTTCTCGAATCGGCCGTCATATGATGCATTGCAACGCTCTTGTCGTACGACTGAGCTCGACTAGTCGATTTGCCAGCAGAACTGTCGTTCGGGTTGCCTGGTTCGTTCGACGTGCGTTGAGGGAGCGATGTCGTAGGGGCCTGAGAATCTCCGCAGTTCCCTTCGGGCCAATGAGAGGCGGGCGTGTCGTCAGGGTTGCCAGCAAGCAAATCCCGAGTGACCGGAAAAGACCCCGAGCCGCTGGCCCTTTTAGACAGGCCGGCGTGACAGCCCAGCTAGAACAAGCAGTCTTGGAGAAAAGACGACAGACTCCAGATGAAGCCAACGATAGGGGTACGCAGAAGTAATATTGCGAAGCTAGTCGGCGAGGATACCAGTGTTCGGCAGTTCGGCGATGGAAGAGCGCATAATCTGATTTTGCTCCTGGAGACTTCAGACGCGGTCATGCTGACGAACTGCCAGATACTGAGCCGATTTTCTACGTCATGCTCGGACCATCGTCACACCCAGCAGATGAGTTCAAATCCCCTGCATTTCCCGGGCGGGCGGGCTCACTCTCTCTCGAGCAGATGCTGGGCTGCCCAGCGTATTCTGGAGATCCTTACATATGCGAGGTTACCGTCAGACACTGATGGGGACAGTGATGGCAGGATGGGAGCACTGATGGGGGTGGCACGCTCTGATCCCTGGCGCCAACTGGGCGAAGTATCGATAGTGGCCAATAATCTGCGATCCTTATGTAGTTAATGTGCTCAACCAACTGAAAGCGATGGCTACTGAAACCGGGGAGATCAGGGCGTCGGACATAAGATAGGGACCTCAGGGTTGGCTGGCTTTAACCCATTCTGTTAGGAGGTACCTACAGATTACAGGAGGGAAAATTCGAGCAACAAACCTGCCGCAGGGGTTCTTTTGTAGTAGTACTATGTATGTCCTACTACGTACAGCATGTAGGAACATGGGTCTGACAATAGGCAGAGCTGCTAGTGCAGGAAGAACGAGAGGAACGAGAGGAACGAACACCTGGATATGGTAAAAGTCATCATAAGCTGCAGCACACGCTGTCACCCAATATGCAAGTCTAGACTCCCGAGAATCTGGGGATTTGTGGCCCCCGTTCATGATCTAACAGCTGAGGAGGTACGTACCTACTGCGGCAGTGTGGGAGAGAATGGGGGTGAAATCGAGACACTGTGGCTGCGTGGCTGATAGAATTGGCAGAGTGGCTGGTGAGAGGCATAGGTCCATAGGTCATTGGCGCCTTTACCGGACCACTCGGTTTCGTTAACTCCACCTCCGAATGGAGCTCGCAACACATGAACGGATTGGGCAATGGCCGAGGTTCGATTTACATGTGCAATGGCAGCGTCATTCTGCAAAGCCTCTTTACTACCACCTACCCTAGGCAGCCATAAGCTTCCTTGACCCGACTACCGAGCTTCTTGCAACTCGCATGTAGTCGACAAGACAAGAACCCACGAGATTACTTACACCCATAGACCTCGCCAACTCCTACTTCGCACACGACCCAAACAGCACCTTTCCATCGCACCTATCCATCGCCGAACGCTACAACGTATCGAGTATCCATTTATTAGCTAAGACTAGGTAGTTCCGTCAATATGTCTCTCCAGAACGGTATGGCTCCCCTAGCTTATGTGATGGTGCTTCGTCAGCCGGTTCTTCAAGCTGACACCTTCGGGGCAGACAATTTCCCTTCATCTGCAGCCTTTGACGCGATCAGCTCCTCGTTACAGTCGAGCGAAGCCGCCCGAAAAGATGCGATCAAACAAGCAAACGCCCTGTTTGCGTTTACTCTGAAGAACAAGGGTGGCGAGACCGCGAGTTGGCATATTGACCTGAAAGAGAAAGGCACCGTTGGTGCCGGGCTTGGAGAGAAGCCAACAGGTAATGCTTCCCCATACCTTAGATGGTAACCCGAACATAGGGAACCAGTCAACTAAAGATTTACGGTCCACAGTTACCATGTCGCTTTCAGACGAGGATTTCGGAAAGCTGGTAGCTGGCCAGGCCAATGCCCAACGCCTGTTTATGTCGGGGAAGCTCAAGATTAAGGGGGACGTGATGAAGGCGACCAAGATCGAGCCTATCTTGAAGAAGGTGCAAGGAAAGGCCAAGCTGTAATGGCTCAGGTTGGTCCCTTTGTACGCGTTGTCCCAGGTTGGATGGTGTTAGACGTTGCTCAAAGGCATTAGCTGCGCGTGTACCAACTATCAAATTACCGGTGTCTTTTCCTGTGTAAACCCCCAAGGCAGCAAGCCCTAAACGGGTTGTTGTATTATTCATTGGGATATAAATGGTTTACTTGATGTTGCCACGTCCATATCTTTCTGTATAAATCACATATATACACAGTGCACTCGATTGGAAGGCACTCAGTAAGGGGATCGCAAAGTCACCATTCTCTAGGTGTCGTGAGCTGACTACCTACAAGATGGGCATGGCGTATATAGACATTCTTAAGACTGAGATGTATTTTCAATACTTTCTACGGGCTTAACCCCAGTTCGTGCCGTTGGCAAGTAGTCCCAATCCGCCTAGCATGACACTAGTAGAACATGCTACACAGAGGTTGGCATTCTTTGATTCTATCTAGATGACACTTTGAGGCCTTTCTAAGCGGGAAGACTTGCGACTCAACTCAACGAGAGTAAATGACAGCAAGCCTGTCGGGCGTATGCCGATGACGCTACACGTATTATGGAAGGTTGTAGAGGGACTACCTGGGTAGGTAGCTGTAGGTAATACAAAGGTTGGTAAGCAGGTATCTATGTCTACTATATGTAGGCCAGGCACAGCTGCCTGTCAGCCTACCCAGGTACTTCCAGTCTACCTGCTGTCAGGTACGGACGCGCCCAACTCAAATACACGTAAGAAGCGCGTCCGCAACTGAAGTGGATACGCGCCTACATCCATGGGCACATGGTCCCCAGGGTGATAATAAGACACTTCCACTATTACAATGGGTTGATGCGCTTATACATAGTAGTTGCATGCAGATGCAGTAATGGATGGAGCTACCTAGCCTACCTAATCTGTACTTTCAATGAATGCCAACTACATGTATGCACCTCTGCCTTGTACAATGAAGAAATGATTGTGCACTATATGGAATTCGCGTGTTATGTACAGATTTATGTTCTCGTTTCCAGGTCAGGCTGCCTGTGTTGGTCCATGCGTCGCACCGGCTTGTTTTCATTCGGTCAAGGCACAGGGCTGTTGGGCCCATCAGCGAGAATATTACTGGCTATTACTGGCTGAGCGGGACGTTTCTTCTGGGGCTTGGCGCCTAAACTTTTGATAACCCTGTCCCCCCCCTACCTGCTACCCTCTTTTCCCTCACTTGCACCAGCTGCTCCCCCAAATAACATCACCCGATCTCTAGCAGAAAAATCTGCCTATCCCGTCTCTATTCTCAAAGCCCAAGGCTATCGAGGATCGACAACAACCATCGAGAAGATTCATTTTCACTCTTCGCAGCCCATTTCCACCCTATTTGGATGGCAACGCTCGTTGTTTCTCATTGAGATTCGTTGCTCCGGCTGCTCTGCCGCTTTTTGGCGTTCGCCATTCATCCCCGTATCGCCTTTCCATCACTCCATCACCCGAGTGACCTCATCTTGTTTAGTCGAGGCTGCCCTCTAATCTACGACGCGCTCGTCGCCGCCCACGCATCGTTCCTGTCGACGAACGGGTCGGCGCGTGTATTGAGAAAGCCTTTTCTACAATTCGAGCGCGTCTATCACCATGAGTTTCAGCAGCACGCCACACAAACCGCGCCCGCCCCCGGGTCAGCAGGGCTCAACACCATTTCGGTCTGCTTCGGCCAACAGGTTCCGCTCATCGCTTGTGCCGATGAACAGGCCGTCTCCCGCCCGTACCTTATATCCCCCAAGCAAACTTGCGACTAAGCCGAATGTCGGTCGCGATCTCTTCCGTACTTCTACTCCGCAAACCACCCGCACGACCAAATTCGCGCCGAGCCTCTCGGCCGACGCGACCAAGGCGAATTCGGCTGTTCGCAAATTCGCCTCGCAAAAGAGTTCCCATGGAGGCATGTCTAGTGCCGCCTCGACGGAGCCTTTTAAGATGAGAATACCCTCTCCAGACCCTGACCTTTCTGGCGAAGCCCTGGCCAAGGAAGTCCCCGACGACCCTAATCGCTCGGGATCCATCTATGCCGACCAGTTTCTGGCACATAGATGCCCACCCGAATTTGATGACTCGCAACGACGACAGTTCTTCTGTGTTCTCGACCTGCGGCGATTAAAGTATGCGGCGGATGAGATCTTTGCCAAGAAAGACTGGAAGTTGAACATAATGAATTTTGCGAAGGAATACGAGAAGAGTAGAGGGTTAATCATGCTGCGCTATGGACTCTACGAATTCAAGAACGTCAAGCCTTCGGAGGAGGTCCTGAGGAGATGGAGAGCCGCACATGGCCTGCCAGACCCCGAACCCGAGGAGCAGGCTTCGAAGGCGGACACCCGAACCCAGCACGACCGTCGGGCAGCCACTCCGAACGGTGCATCGACGAAGCGCAAGGCCGAAGATGAACTGGCGCCAAAAGACACGGCGCTAACAACCTCTACTGCGAACCAGAACAAACGTCGTAATTTAGCTCAAGAGTCGACTGATCCGGTTCTCACGGGACCTGCGCCTTTCAAAAAGAGCAAGCGCAAGGTCGACGAGACCGACGAGCCGGATGAGAACCAGCCTAACAAGCTGCCGAAACCGACACCCTCCCCTGCCAAGTCCAAGTTCGAGAGCATTCTTAACAGGGCACAAAACGGCAGCGGCTCACCCCTTAAGCGAACCACTCTTGCGTCAAGTACCCAGTCGACGCCCTTTGGAGCTCAGAACACAAGTACTACCCGCGATTCTAACCCGTTCGCGACTTCGACGAACGCACTAAAAGCTGCACCACTCAAGAGTCTCAACGGGGGTAGCTCCGCTGGATCAGTGCTTGCCGACCATAAGGTCGGATCAGCGCCAGCCACGAACACTGGCAACATTTTCAGCTACCTTTCCGAAAGCTCCGCTAGCAGCAGTGGCAATGAGAACGGAAATGCTGATGGAGATACTGATTCTGATTCCGAATCCGAATCGGAAGAGGAAGCTCAACATCAGGCTTCAAGTGTCCAACTAAGCGCCGCTGCTAGTGCCGGCACGTCTACACCTCCAACTCAGGGTGCCTCCGCTTTGTTTTCCACCAGCAAGGCTAGTACCACTCCTAATATATTTGGTGGTATGTCTAGCTCCACCGAGGCCGCTTCAAAAGGGGGTCTCTTTGGTCGAGTCCAGATGGGATCGGATGGGCAACCGCTCCGGGCTGAACCACTTCCGGAAGAGAAGAAGCCGTCTCCACCCACTGACCTCCCTTCAGTGGAAGAGGAGCCAAGCAAGACACCGGCGAAGAAACCTGGGGATTATACCTTCAATCCTGCGACGACCCCGATATCTTTTGGCCAGTCCATATCTAATACACCCAAGACTCCAGCTACGGCATTCAACGCAGATTCTACCGAGAAGCTGAACAAGATGGCGAATCCGTTGACGGCAAAACCTCCATCGATTTTCGGAGCCAATACCTCAACTGCCCCGGCATCTCAACCAACCGCCCAGCCACTGTTTGGTGGCTTCAACAAACCGACTGATTCCCCTAAGCCTCAGTCAACCAACACGCCCAGCTCTATTTTTGCGACACAAAAGACTGCCCCTGCTGCACCTTCCAGCTTGTTCGGCACCCCTGCGGCGAAAGTCACGTTTGGGAATGCTGGAAAGGTGAACGAGCTTGGCTCTCCGAATGCCAAAGAGCCAGAGAATGAAGCCGGGAGCGCCACGACCTCGGCCAATGTTGATGCCGTGCCCGAGACTAAGACAAACGGGACATCCTCACCTTCTAAGGAGGAGCCAAAGAATACCTTCGGCGCCTCGACAGCAAACACCGGATCTGTGAATTCGCTGTTCGGCAGCACGCCGAAGGCAGATGAATCCAAGGCGAACGGGGCGAACCCTAATCAGTCATTATTCGGGAGCGTTGCTAAGCCCACCACTCCAGGCCTATTTGGCGCTTCATTAAATGCACCTACATTTGGTGGAGTCAAGTCGAGTACGGATGGCCCTACTGGCACAAAGTCGATCTTCGATACGCCGGATAAACCGCCCGCTGCAAGTGTCACATTTGGTAGTCCCAAACCGGATACAACGACCGAAACCAAGGAAACTGGCAGTGGTTCTAGCCAGACGACAAACGCCTCGACTAGTGCTGGGGAAACGAAATCAATCTTCGGCTCTGCGCCATCCACCACGCCAGCTCCAGCAGCAACCTCTCTATTTGGCAACAAGTCGAATGCATCGGCAAGCCTTTTCCCATTCGGTTCTAGTCAGAAGGAAGAGGCAGCTACTGAAAAGAAGCAAGAGGAGCCCGCGGCTAGCAAGCCAGGTATATTCAACAATGGCTCCTCTACTCCTGCCGCGTCTATTTTCAACTTCGGCACTCCATCGACTCCTACAGGAAATAACGCTCCATCTTCGTCCGCTCCGTCGTTCACTTTTGGCGCGGCTCAAAATGCCGCGCCATCTCCTATTTTTGGTGCGGCGAACCCTCCGACCAAGGATACCGAGCCGGCAAAGTCCACTTTTCAGTTTGGGAGTTCCGCGCCAAGCATCGGTTCCACCCCATTCGCATTCGGCCAGAACTCCTCGTCAGGCTCGGGCTCCAGCTTCACTTTCACAGCTGGAGGAAGCGGCCAGCCAGTCAACAATCCTTTTGCCTCGTCAAATGCCCCGCCGTCAACGCCAATCTTTGGTGGCAACAGCTCGACGCCCGATCCGTCGTCCAGTTTCAGTTTTGGCTTCGGCCAACAAGCACCCTCTACGCCCAATCCGCCCCCAGCTTCCCAGGGCAGCGCGGTCTTCGGGGGCGCGACGAACGGAGGAAATGGGGCCAATGGAAATCCGTCATTCAGCTTCACAAATGCGTCTCCGAGTCTGAATAGCCCCAATCCCTTTGCCGCTAAGCCTGCATCAGGTGGGACAGGGATTTTTGGCAACTCACTGCAAATAGGAGGTGATCAGTCTACAGGAGCCAGTAAGTTTCCACGCCGTATTAAGCGCGCATCCCATACTGAGGCTTTCAAGGCTCGCCGTTTCCGGCACCATCCAGCATAGGTACCACGCCGGCCAATGGGACGCCTGAGCCACAAACCCAGAACGAGGATGGCGAAGAAGCCCCTCAAGAACAGATCTCGCTCACCAACGGTGGGCCGGGTGAAGAGGACGAGACGACGCTTCATGAGGTTCGGGCGAAAGCCATCAAGTTTATACCTGTAGTCAAGGGCAGTGAGGAAGAGCAGGAGAACAAGTCGCCGTGGTCCACCCAAGGTATCGGTCCGCTCCGCCTTCTCAAGAGCAAGACTACCGGAACCGTCCGCATCTTGCTACGCGCTGAGCCGAGAGGACATGTTGCTTTGAACAAGACGATCCTCTCGGATATCGATTACAAAGCTATCGATAAGACGGTCAACTTTGTAGCGGCCAGTGATGATGGATCGAGCCTCGAGACGTGGGTTCTGCAAGTCAAGAAGCCGGAGTTTGCGCAGGAATTAGCTGGTGCAATGGAAGCAAACAAGAGTGCGAACAAGAAGTGATGGATTCTCGAGTAACGATCCAAATTGAGTATCTCAAAAGGGTTGGGATTTTTTCGATGGTTTTTACGCAGTAGTAGTATAGGGTGGAAAGGCCATACTATAAAGCATTCGCGAGGGCATTGTCTAGAGCGATGGGTTTACGTCGCATAAAATGGAGGTTTGACAGGGTCTCGCGGCTTGGACTTGGCTTGAGTCTACGGAGTAAGAGTGTATGTATAGGTATGGGTACAGGGATGAAATCACTGGATGGAAGGAATAATCAATCAAACAGCAAGCACATTACGGCATGACAGATATATATACGTCCACGCCTGCAAGGTGAAATTGACTCTAAGGATGCCAAGTAAATATTCAGAGCCTGTTCGGGTGTCTGTCTACCTACTCTCCTAAGGAACGAACAGACAGGCTCGTTTCATTCCTAGGTATGTCTAACCAGTATGGGGACCGAGGCTTCAGCAAGCGGGCACTCCCAAGGTTTATATGCCTAGCTACCCTAGCCCCAGGCCTATGGCACTGAACCTGAATAACGGGGTAAACCTAAGCGCCTGACAGATTAATACCCAAGCAAACCAAAGATCGTGTGAGACCCTGCCCGGCGGCATTAAACCTCACCGACAGCCTAGGAAAATCTCGGTTAAGCGTACTCAGTTTAGCCATGTTCCTGTCCAGTGTGCAGTGAGTGCTCTCACAATAATCGGTCTTTTGCCATGTTCGGCTTGTGGCTTGTGACGGGCTGTGACCCGTCACAATGTACATTCACCAAGCATACCAAGCACGCCGGGCACGCGTGGTGACCACGGATGGTTAACCTACCTAGGAGGTTACTAAGGTTGTCCCGCAGCGGCGCAAAATTTTCAACACTTCCATGCAAAAGACCTGCAAATACAATAATACACCACTACCACTGCATCTCCCTCTGCCATTTGACGACGACGCAACCTATTCCTCCTGTCCTTACTCAACTGGATACCCGGGCTCGTCGCGACCGACCCTTCCCCACGTCTTCTTCTTCTTTGCGTCAGCACCGTCGTCTACTTTCCACACAGCCGAAAATGTCTGAGATCGCGCATCCCACCATCAAGGGTACGTTCTGAGTACTTTCCCCGTTTTGCGACAAGCCACGCCGCTGCTCGGCCCGAGCAGTGCCAGGCCTACCTACTACGTAGTTGATGATATACCCAGTAGACATCATCATTTCTTTCTTTCTGCTGTTGATGCTGTTGATGCTGGTGTTTTGATTCTTAGTCGCCTTGTCTCTTTCCTTTCTTCTTCTTCTACATTCTGATCATTTTCATTTCTTCCCTTTTGTACATGATATGAACATGACGAAAGGCCACAGGCCTCCCAATTATAGGTGTTTTTTCACCTCACTTTCAACATGAAAAATTACCCCTCCAACTCGTGTGACAGCTGCTTGAGATAACCATCACGCCGCTAACAGAAATTCACAGATGGCTGGTTCAGAGAAATCTCTGAGATGTGGCCCGGTGAGTGACGATGCCAAACTATCCGACATGATGTCCAATTGTCCTAACTTCTGTCATAGGCCAGGCCATGACCCTGAAGGTGAAGAAGGTCCTGCACCACGAGAAGAGTCAGTACCAGGATGTGCTCATCTTCGAGTCTACTGACTACGGCACTGTTCTTGTCCTGGACAACGTGATCCAGTGCACCGAGAGAGACGAGTTCTCGTACCAGGAGATGATCACCCATCTGGCCATGCACTCCCATCCCGACCCGAAGAAGGTCCTGGTCATCGGTGGTGGTGACGGAGGCGTCTTGCGCGAGGTTGTCAAGCACGAATGCGTCGAGGAGGCTATTCTCTGCGACATCGACGAGGTACCTAGATTCCCGCCCCCGCACAGCCAGTGGACACACACCACGGCGGCACACCATGAGGAATGAAACAGAACCCCAAGCTAACCGGAAACTCGCACACACAGGCCGTCATCCGCCTCTCCAAGCAGTACCTCCCGGGCATGTCCGAGGGCTTCAAGCACCCCAAGGTGAAGGTGCACGTCGGAGACGGCTTCAAGTTCCTGAACGACTACAAGAACGCCTTCGACGTCATCATCACCGACTCGTCGGACCCGGAGGGACCTGCCGAGAGCCTGTTCCAGAAGTCGTACTTCCAGCTGCTGCACGACGCCCTGCGCCCCGGCGGCGTCATCACCACCCAAGGTTGTATGTCTCCTTTATATCAGGAAAGTTTGAGAGTTGGCTAGGGGGGAGAAGATCTAGAAAAGAAAAGAAAAGCGGCAACTCAACTTTTGCCTGGTTGTTCTTAAGCAACCCCATCATTTTCTTGCGAGGACGATGCTGCTCACTTCGGCTGGCTCTCTTCACACCCCCCTTTTCCACCTCTCTAGTCTGCTCCCTTTTTGTTTGATCACATACATACACATGCACACACACACACACACACACACACACATACACACATGTGCATGTGTCTGCCTGGAGTCTCGCCTCCATGCGTTCCCTACCTCGCTAGGACCATATTTTTTCCTTTGTCTAATTCTGACGATCCGCTTGCTTGCTTGCGGCCCCTTCGCCCGTGCCTGCCGGAACTGCTGGCCCGCTAACTCTTTTTTTCCCCCTCCCGCACAGCCGAGAACCAGTGGCTCCACCTGCCGCTCATCGCGAAGCTCAAGAAGGACTGCCGGGAGGTGTTCCCCGTGGCTGAGTACGCGTACACGACGATCCCGACGTACCCGTCGGGCCAGATCGGGTTCATGGTGTGCACCAAGGCGGAGGGCCGCGATGTCAAGAAGCCCCTGCGCTCCTGGACGCCCGAGGAGGAGGCCCGGCTGTGCCGCTACTACAACGCCGAGATCCACAAGGCCAGCTTCATCCTGCCGACCTTTGCCGCCAAGGCCCTGCAGTAGTGGACTGGGGGAGGGGGGATAGATAGGAAACCACCCTCCTGGCTGGTCAGCGAGCTAGCTAGCTGGGCGAGGCAAGCGGGAAGCCAGGTTCTGATTGGAGGGTTGTTAGGTAGCTGAGCGCTCCCGCGGGGAGGCATGAAAAGTACGTAGACTATGAAAAGATTTCATGAGATTTACACGAGGTCATGGGCTTTGGCCGGCTGGGTACCGCAGGGCATGAAGAGGATACCGGATATCTCCTGCGCCTCGGTAGATATGAGAAGAAAAAGAAGATAGACACATGCTGGTATGAAAATAGAAGTCTCCAAAAGAGTGAAAAGTGACACTGCAACAGAACGAGGAACAGGTTTTGGACCCCATTTTTGTTCAGCCCTATGGGCGGACAGACACAGACAGATGGGGATGGCGAGCAGTGCTGGCTTCACAGTCCCCGGCAGTTAGCAAGAGAGGGTTCGGACCGATGATGCAACGCACAAGGTTTAACTCCTGTTCATACCCCTGTGTATATATCGTCTATACATCTTCTATAGTCGATATATATATGTAAAGCTGAAAGCCTTCCCCTGCTGTCGCTGCGGCTGTTGGTGCTACTACTACCACATCCCACACACATAGAGACACACATGTGGGAAATTGGCCGACTGATCGCCTCCTGGGTGCCCGATGGACTGGAAATTGCCTATCTGGGACAATGACACAAGGTTCGCCCGCCGCCGCATGGGCGCATGTGGTTTGTAGCTCCCTAGGGCACTACGCCGTTGGCAAATGTAGTATGCACTAAGTTACGTCCTACGGCCCCATATAGATAGATATACCACCGCAGTAAGCTCGTCTCCCGAGCCCTTGGGTCGGTCAAGGACACTTGGGTAGCTGTGAGGTACGTACAATAAGACGCCCATACTTACCTGCATACATGCTTATATACATCTACGCACATACACGCGCGCACACACATCCCACGTCTGAGTCCGAATATACATGTTATGCATATATCCGTCTGAATAACGACAAAGTTACCTGTACGTAGGGAACATAGCGTAATGAGTCGGTAGGTGGAAGCCTGGGGGGACAGGTTGCGAAGCCACATGCAGCCCTTTTCCTTCCCCGGTATCTAGCCAAGTCCCTAAGGGGCTGTTTTGGGCCATAAGTATGAATGATTATAGCGTCCCAATCGGGCGTGTGGCGAGTGAGTGACCTGGTGTGGCGGCGATGTGGCTGTGGGTGGCTATGAAGGTTATTTCGATGCTGTATTTGTGGGACTTGTATTGGAGGTATTATAATCGATGCACGGACAATACACGAGCCATAATTATTTCGCTAAATTCTTTATTAGCGATGCATCTAATAAATAAGTCTTTTATAAATAATTATTTTGGCATAACTTAAACCCATCATTTTGGATGGGTTCGTTGCAGGTGTATTTTGGTTATAAAGCCACTATCACCCCATCGGCGCTCCATCGGCGCCCCATCGGCGCCCTATCGGCGCCCCATTAGCGCTTCATTACGTGCCTTTGGATATTCCGAAACGCATGGACCGATAGTCTTGGTCAAAGCTTCCCAGGACCCTTGGCCAAAGCTTTTGTACATAACCATAACTATGATTATTGCGCAAAACAGCCCCTAAGTCCGAGACGGCACATACACACAGCCCTTCCCCAGATCAGCACGGGACGGAGTAGGTAGGATTTGACTGTGCCTACTTATTTGATCCTGCGGCGTAGGGCCTACCTCATACCTACCTACTATGTACTTCCCTAGTTATGTCAGTAACCAGGTAGGTAGGTTTGGATCGGGGGAGATGCATGTTCAGGACTAACTAGGGTATTATCCCGGATAGACACCTAACAGTACGGATCTGTCATATCGTCCGCCCTCGTGGCAAGTGGGTCGCTAGTTTATTTTAAATTGCACACTACTTAAGAATCAACGGTTTGCTCCCAGTGGAAATCCATTTCATCTAATGTTGGAATTTCCTGTTTTGCCGTTGTCCAGTAGGTACATAGAGGCGGTGTCCTAAGTGTGATGCGCTCGTGTATTACGAGAGACTGGTCCGTCCTAGACAGACACGTAAGCCCTGCTGCGGCGCGTAGGATACCTAGATTCAGGTATGGGGCGTGAGGAGGTACCTGGTAAGAGGTAAGGCTAAGGCTCACTTAAGGTAGCTATCTATCTATCTTACCTTGGAATAGGAGAAGGCCAGGGTTGCGGATCTTGGCAGGGTTTGATGAAAAATTCTCTTGTTCGACGACGGCAGATAAAAATAAAACATGGGGTTACTTTGCCAGGCGCGCATTGCATTTATGAGCGCGTGCGATTATTATTGTAGCAGCAGGTCCTACTCTGTACGATGTATGAGGTATAGCGGTGCCCGGCCTTATCGCCGGGGTAGGGAGCGGGAGGATCGTATATTCCTTCGTGTTAGACCTCACACATGTAGGTATACATACCTATCATTTTGGCAGCGATCGCTGGGCGCGCGGGATGCGGAGAGCCCCCAAAAGACCCTGATATCAGAACAGGACCGATTTGAAGATCACACACTCGCATGTCCGTAGCCTCGCATAAACCGACCACAGATGCATGCCTACATAGTAAGGAAACTGTGACTCTGTCGCGAGTAGGTAGACATCCATCCCCATGGGACCCCCCCTCCCCCCTGTGCGGACTTCGACCGCTCTTTCGTCCCGAGAGCATGAATAAGCGGAGACAGCCCGCGGCAGGCTGACAAACCTTATAAACCCACATGGCAGAGACGGGGCGACGGGCAAATGGAACAGATTCGCTTTGGCCCTACGTCGTAGTGTCAAATGACTGGGCATGCTATGCTACACACACCCAGGCGGCCAGTATACGGGACGGCAGGACGGGTCGCATCTTGAAGTCTGGGACTCTTGGTATCGCATGAATGGGGGCCGGCACCCATACCGGCTGGCTGCATGTCTTGCTGCCTACTACGTACAAATCTGAGTTGCATGGTGCACAAGGAAGGACGAGGCTTGGATCCGTCGTGGAGGCACCTATGTCATCATCGTATATAGTGGCCATCGTAGGGAGGCGAGAGTGTGTGATCAGGTGTCCTAATTGGCCGGCCGCGTAGGTTGCTTGGTGGCTGTCTTTTCCTTCTTTTCTCGGTGAAACATATCGCTATCGAAGGGCTGTGTGGGCTGATGGTGGAATGCATGACATCCAATGCCGCCAGAGGTTAGGTACCTAGGAAGTAGGCAAGGTAGCAGTCAGCCTTGGAGTGCATAGGTGCATTACATAGGTAAGTATTCGGAGAACCAGAAGAGGCATGTATATTTGGATATCGTCGATGGAGGGAGTAGCCGCGTTTGAGTCTATCTGACATCAGACGGCTCGTGATAGGCCTGTCAGCCCAGCTAGCTTGGATCAGTACCACGTTCTTACAGGGTAGGTGGGAGGAGTAGGAGACGAGGGTGGACGCGCCGAGCCTGCGAGCCCCCGAAGAGCCAAGTGCTAAGCTTAAAGAGATAAATCGAGGCAAAGTGGTTGTTGGGTTGGGCGGTCCCCAAAACAAAATCCCCCGTAATGTCACTTCCAAGGCGTGGCGGTAGGAACTCGATGGTAGGTACATAGGGATAGATGAATGATGGCCTTCCATAGGCACCGCATACTGCACCTGTTCCTGCACGTGTGAGCGAGCCGGTGGACGTCTATGCGGGATTCTGTATCTAGGGCGTAGTGCTTCTCCGGCAGCCATGTGCCAGGCTGACCACCACACACCCGTATCCCCTTCTGTGATTTGTTGTTGAGTCGCACCTGGAGGCTTATTGGTGATGTCGTCCACAGGGCTCATGATCAACGTCAATCGGACCAACAGTTCGGCATTAATGCCTACCATCCAAAAGTTCCCATCCGACCTTCTGGACAGGCCTGTGCGCCGGCTGGCTCCTACTGGAGGTTTAGGTACTTACTTACCTAGGGATCTATCATGCATCCACTACGTAGGTATTGTAGTACGTACGTGACAAGTTCTCGACATCTGTGCCAGCGCCTTGTGTTTACTTTTTCTTTTTTATTCCCGAGTTTTAGCTAGACAGCCCTGACAGCCCTGACAGCCCAACTTGGCTTGGAAGGCTTCGTAGTTACATAGTATGTAGGGCAGCATGTTTGTGCCGGCGCTCCACTTTCATCCACGTTTTCCCGAACAGCTGACGCAGGGTTGCTAGGCTGCTAGGGAGTAGGTACCGTCTCACCCGGCTCGACGCAATACGCCTTCGCATGTATGTATTGGAAATGATAGAACTGAGCCGGTGCTGAACGTGGGAATCTGCACGCACATGGCTCGACGAACTCACGTTGGTCATGCCCCCCGCAGATGGTGTCGATTTGGGAGGCTACGGCAAAACGTGGTATGTATGTATGTATGTATGTATGGATGTATGTACATACATGCGTATCCATCAGATAAATGCTGACATGGTAGCACTAGAAGGGCCGCCGGATCCATCCGCGACGATCCGTTGGCAAATGCTTAAAAAAAAGAAGGAAAGAAAGAAAGGGAAAAGACATAATCTGTAAGCAATATCCCGGTCCCACTGAAGATGTCCCTATTTTGGAAGAAAAAGGGCAAACATATTACTAGTCAGCTACAGGTCTGTACGAAGTATTCAAACATATCAAGTATGTATCCAGACTGCCAGACTGGACTACCTAAGGGAACTAAAAAGTAGAATTACGATAGTTTCGGCCGATCAACCCGTTTTATTTTAGCCTCGCCAGAATACCCAATCCAGAGGACTCGGGAGATCTCACCAAGGGCTCCCCAGACCAGCACACGTGCTGTCGTGCTCAGGTCTCATCGGGAAGATATGCCCTCGGACACAACGGGGTGGGTTGCAATACAAGTACTCAGCCCTCTAGCAGCAGCAGCAGCAGCAGCAGCAGCACACTCGACGAAATCTCACCTCACGGTCGGAGCTGACTGTGCATCATCTCTGAACACACCCACCTACTGAGACGACCAGGCAGACTTCTTCCCGTCTCTCAGATTATAGTCCCTTGTACTAGTTATGTACCTACATTACAGAGACAGCATGGGGGTTCCGGTGATGACCTACCTAGCCAGTTGAGCTAACTTGAAAGCTGAGCACTAGCTTCTCGCGCACCTGGTCCACCCTGCGGCCGTTGCTCCCTACCTATCCTTGCAAACCTCGACTGACCGAGCCTCGCAAAGCTGCCAGTGAAGCATTGTCTTTGGGTAGTATCCATAAACGGTCGTGGTATGTACGAGGCAGGTGTATTGTGGCCTTGATAGGTAGCAGTATGTAGTAGTTGGTTGAATTGATCTTCACTCAATGCTTTGCTTTCTTTCAGTGTCTGTTTAGGTTGTTGGGCCCTATATGCATTGAAGTCTCACCTTCATACCTAGGTAGGTACCTCCATTAGGTATACCTACGTTTGTATGCGCGCGTGTCCAGTGTGTACGCTGTACTAGGTATGTATGTATGTATGTGGGTGGCCTCACGTAAGTATTAGTGAAGGGCCGTGAGCAAGGCCTGCTAACCAATTCTGAAAACCGACAGGCCATCCACCACCTTTACCTAGGCACCCAGACTTCGCCTGCGCATATATACGCAAGGAATTCCATGAGAGGTTTTTCCCTTTCATATACATCGTAAGTTTGAACAGGTACCG
The DNA here is from genome assembly GCA_000966885.1 of Xylaria sp. JS573. NCBI lineage: Eukaryota > Fungi > Ascomycota > Sordariomycetes > Xylariales > Xylariaceae > Xylaria > Xylaria sp. JS573. The sequence continues at coordinate 30,602 of JWIU01000100.1, read as the reverse complement.
CGCTCGCTACTACGGCCCGATCCTGGCAGCGCTGGGCAGGTTGGGAAGGCCAGAAAGCGCTGGAGATCTGCAATCAGTGTTTCGACTAGGTACTCCGGTCTCCACCCTGCAAGGTACAAGCCGTAGGTAATGAAGCACCGCGAGAACTGCCCACGAGTTACAGGACCTACTAGCCTCCTAGGTAGCTTAGCCTCTTCGCCTCTCTGGGTTAGCACGCTGCCCGGGTCTGCCTGGGTACCTCCCAGGGCCCAGGCAAGTGCTGCTGGCCCGCCTGGGCATGTCATGTCATTCCTGTCTGCATTACAACCACTATTTGCGCCTATGTTGGCGACGTAACTCTGGTAGCCCGTCCCCTGAATTACCTAGGTATCAAGTGGCTCTTCTTCATATCGGGCTGTGGTGGCCTGCATCCGTGATCCATCCGTATGCTTGAGTGCATGGGATTTTATTACCATGTAGGTACTTTATTCTGTTCCATCTTTTTTTCTCTCTCTCTCTTTACCCTTCTCTCTCTCTCTTTTATTTCTTTCCTCTACTGTTTTTATTCGACTTCATCCCCATTTATTCTCTCTTCCTCTTTCGCATTTGGCGGTGTCTCTCGTCAGGGCACAGCTTTGCACGGCCCGTCTGACATACCTCGCCATAAGTCACGATCCAGTGCGCGGGTTTTGTAGTAATAAAAAGAGGTGGTGTGCATATCCAGGGGAGCTGACGGCCTGTATTTGCTTGCGTCTATATATTTATTATTGGACCACCAGACACACACCCCCTAGGCAGCCAGTAGGTATACACCTGCCTGAAAGTTTCTCCTCTTCCCGTCCCGAATCGCTCGAGCCTCTTTCGGCAAGCCAACAGGGATGCGTACGCATCTCCGTCTGATCACCACCATAGACTCGAAACAATAAATTCACATACATCTTGCACAGCCTGGCGGCAGAGCCTTACCTGACATCGAGCAGATAGGGGCATCGCTCAAAGCGCTCGTTCACCCACCAGTTTTCTATCGAGAGCGTTCTTACTGCGGCACCGCGCAACGAGCATCTTACGAGCCTGCCAAGTACCTGTCCTAGCCTAGGTCAGCTTCTCTCTCGCCCCCACCACCTGTCGCCGAACGCATTCGCCCAAGCCCCGAGCTAGCTTTCCGCGCTCGCTGCGCCGTCCGTTACTCGTTGTTGATCTCGGCTGCGCTGCATGTATTGGTTCAATTCTTTCTGTGCATAATCGCAGTCCCTGTTCTGCTTGCCCGTTGCCAGACGAGCTGCCAATCGTCTGCCTCGACCTGAGTTAAGATTGTCATCACCGCTATTGTTATTGTTGCGGTTCAACATGTGTTTCGGGAGGAAGAAGACCAACGAGCAGGGCCTCGCCCGATCGCGGGAGCTTGACAAGGTCATCAAACAGGATGAGAAGCGCCTGGCAAGAGAGGTCAAGCTGCTATTACTGGGTATGGCTTCCTGTAATCTTCAACGTTACATATCTCAGTCGGCGGAGCACGACGTCTGACCTCGGAGTTTTTATTTGCAGGTGCCGGCGAGTCGGGCAAGTCGACAGTGCTCAAGCAGATGAAGTTGATCTACGCGCAAGGGTTCAGCAACAACGAGAAGCTCGAGTGGAAACCCGTGGTATTCAACAACATCATCCAATCGATGCGCGTGATCTTCGATGCGATGTCCGATTACTCACTTGAGTTTGAAAATAAGGATAATGAGGTAGGTTGCGCATCGGCTGCGCCGAATATTATTGGGTTCTGAGACATGGCGGTCGGAATTACGATCACTAGGGGCACCGCTAACGTCCCAACCCAATCATCAGAAAAACCAGGCCCTGCTTCTCGTAGATGTCGAGATATCGCCGCACGATTCCCTCCCTGAAGACTACCTTGTACCGGTCAAAGCCCTCTGGGCCGATGGCGGAGTGCAGAAGGCCATTCTCAAGGGCAACGAATATGCTCTCCACGACAACTTGGCATAGTGCGTTTGATTCATGGTTCGATCGTTGCGCTTGCTAACCTGTTTCAAGCTTTTGCGAAGACGCCGACCGCCTTTGGGCGGCCAACTATGTTCCCACGGACCAGGACCTCCTGCGATCGCGTTTACGAACGACCGGTATCACGGAAACCGTCTTCGATTTGGGTCAATTGACATATCGGATGTTTGACGTGGGTGGCCAAAGATCGGAGCGGAAGAAGTGGATCCACTGCTTCGAGAATGTCAATTGCCTATTGTTTCTGGTCGCAATTAGTGGTTACGATCAGTGCCTGGTTGAAGACAAAGATGGTGTAAGTTCCGCCATTTTTAGGGGGCGCCGAGAGCGAACTAACAGCGGCGCCAATATAGAACCAAATGAACGAAGCCCTGATGCTCTGGGAGTCCATTGCAAACTCGCACTGGTTCACCAAGTCGGCGCTTATCCTCTTCCTTAACAAAATGGATCTTTTCCGGGAGAAGATCGCAACCAGTCCGATAACGTCACACGGATTTGTCGACTACCAAGGCCCGCCAGACGACTACAAGCAAGCAAGCAAGTATTTCATGGACAAATTCAGAGCGTTGAACCGGAATCCGGAGAAAGAGATATATGGGCATTTCACAAATGCGACGGATACGAATTTGCTCAAGATTACAATGGGTTCCGTGCAGGATATGATCATTCAACGCAATCTGAAGCAGTTGATACTGTGAGTCTCCTGCTTCCGATAAGGTCTACAGACCCAGTCCCGCGAAACCGAACCTGGCCATGTTATATAACCCCCCCGAAGCGGTCGGGAACTTGGCCAGCGATTTCGAGGGACTTGTCGAACCCAAACAAAAGGCAGTGGGGCTGAACTTTCCGAAGGATATAGTAGTTTCTGCGCATTACCCTTCGCAAGCGCGTGGTTACTCCGCCCCCCCGGCGATGCGCAGCAACACCCCGCCGGGCGCTTACAATAATTACACGACATGGTCTCCGGGACCGTTCAGTCCGCTCCGTCATAAGGGCCATCTGTAATTAGCGGCTGGCTGGCTGGGCGGACCATCCGTCCATCTATCCATCCATCCATACATACATTGGTGGTCTAGGTTGATCTTCTTTGCCTCGGCTGAGCTGGCGGATGGAAACTTGGCGAAATAAAAGGCAATTCCTTATGTCGAGCTTTCTGGGGTCAAGTCTCACTGAGTGAGCGGGAGGAACCTCCATCTAAATTGACGTTTTATATACCGGCATCGAGTTGGTTGCGACCATCGCCCTTTAAACGATACGATTTCTTGTGATGACTGATCGATACCTCGACGTTTTTTCTTTGCATACAGGCTGTTTAAAACGAAGCGATGAGATTGCAGGTGGCAATAACATCCAACTATTATATTACTCATATATATACATATATTCGATTAGATACCTATCAGCCGTGTCGAATACAGAACTGAACATCCAAGCGTTGAGCCATGGACGGGGCTTGTGTCTATCCGACTATACGTGTGTACATATATATATATATATATAAACCCGTAAGTGCATGTTATCCGTAGCCTGCATGTGTTCACAGCCGCCGACACGGCAACGTCCAGCAATATGGCTACAGTTTCGGATCGCCGTACACGTGGTAGGCTGGATGCATTCCTGTTCAGATTCCTGGGAAACGTTGATGCCCCCCCCCCCCCCACCTCCATGTCGTGACACTCACGAGCACGGATGGCGGCAGTGGTCTGCGGACCTTATCTGGGGACTTTTAAATGGCGCACATTTCCCCGATCCTTTCGTACATTGACATGTGCCCACTATGTACATGTAGGCAAGAGATCTGAGGTGCCTTAGCCATACAGTTTTTAATTTTTCCCTTTTACTAGCAACGTTGAACAGTTGCAGTGGCAGCTTTTCCCATGTAACTCGAGCTTTACGCTTAGGTGAAATACCTGACCATCGAGGCTGTGATGTTTCCTGAGAGCGGCTTATGGTGCGTTTTCCGCGGTGAAGAAGAAGAGTCTAGAACTGGAGACCGACTCTCTCCACGCTCCCGCTCCCGTCGAGGACCCTTCTCCGGCACGTGTGGAGGAAAACCGATGGCACCAAGCCCCTTTGAGCAAGTGCGTGGTGGTTACATGTACCCAGGTACCGATGTGGTTCACGTTGGGGAAGCTGCCATGAGGGGGGTTATTGGCCAATCAGTTGCCTCTCGTTCCCACTGCTGTTCAGGGGCTTAATCCTATTCGATGCCGAACTTCGCTTCGATCACTCGTGGACCGTGCCCGGCAGGGGACTGACTGGGATCGCCCAAATAGTGATCAACCCTGGCAACAGGGGGGCAACGGGCTGTTGACATCAGATGCTATCCGTCCAGCGTGGTGGTATGGCGCTGTAGGGACGAAGAAGAGGAGGGAAGAGGATGTTTACCATTGATTGATGCGAGACACGGCATTCGAAACCAAAACATCATCAACACGTTCTTGATCTTGAGACGGCCCTTTAGACTTGAATCTTCCAAGTCACCAGACGCGTCGGGTACCTAGTATTTACGAATTCTAAGTCGCCAAATTAAATACCCAACGTGGTCGGAAGTCCGAGTCAACCCAGTCTTCGAAATCTATCTAATTTACCAACACCTTATATCGCACCTTGCCTTGATCGCGAGTCCCTTGAGACGATCAGACGAAACCTTCGCTCCCAACCCCAGCCGCTCGCTTGAGCGAGCACGGTTTCAGAGTCTCGGGGAAAGGTCTTTGCGCGGCGACTCATCTGCTTGCTAGGCCCGTTAATACCTACATACCCTGATATATCCGCGCACCCACATCCCCCTCAATATCGCCTAATGACAACGTCAACGCGTCCAAGATGGTGAAAGCCGAGCAGGTCCAGCCTGCACCGCCCGCGCGGTCGTCATGCATGGGTGGTCTTAGGCAGCGCTTCCCGATCCTGAACAAGAAAAGGGGCGTGGCCCTCCTGATCACGCTCCTGCTCCTGCCTCTCCTTGGCCTGCTTGGCCTCCTCGCCCTGAGGAATCGCGTTACCGGTGATGGCGCCGCTTCTGGGTCGAATGGACAGGACATCATTACGGATGATACGCACTTCTACGGGCAGTCTGAGCCGGTGTATCCCTCCCGTGAGTACATAAATCACCTACTTGTCGTGAACTACGCCTTCGTATTATCAGGAGATCTAATCCGTAATCCGTGCACATCAGCGCAAATGTCGGGTGTGGGGGCCTGGACTGATTCGTATAACAAGGCCCGCGACTTCGTGGGTCAGCTCACGATCGAGGAGAAGGCAAGCATGCTCCGTGNCCCCCCCCCCCCACGCTGCAACACAGAACTGACGGTGTGCTTAGGTCATTCTTGCGTCCGGCGTAGTCTCGTCAACGGGGACCTCGGGGACGCTGAACGGCTGCTCGGGAAACATCGACGCCATCCCACGTGTGAACTTCACCGGCCTCTGCCTGAACGATGCTGGCCAGGGGGTCCGGGCCGCGGATTTCGTCAGCGGGTTTCCCAGCGGCATTTCCGTCGGAGCCAGCTGGAATAAGGCGCTGGCCCGAAGCCGCGCGGAGAGCATGGGCTTGGAGTTCCGGGTAAAGGGGGTCAATATTGCTCTGGGGCCCGTCGTGGGTCCTCTCGGGCGAGTTGTCAGCGGTGGTCGTAACTGGGAGGGTTTTGCTGCCGATCCGTATCTGACGGGCATCCTTGCCTCTGAAACGGTCTTGGGTATCCAATCCCAGGGGGTCATTACGAGCACGAAGGTAGGTACGACGCGTTGCGGCGCTGCGAAGAGGCATTATGCTTACCGAGGGAACAGCACTTTATTCTCAACGAGCAAGAGACGAACCGGCAGCCTACTAGCGATGGAGTCGAGGCCGTTTCTTCGAACATTGATGATAAGACTATGCACGAACTTTACCTCTGGTAGGGACCGACAGGGCTGGATCGCGTTATGGGGATGCTGACTCGAAGCTAGGCCGTTTATGGATGCTGTCCATGCCGGTACGGGCAATGTCATGTGTTCGTACAACAGGGTGAACAACAGTTATGGCTGTGCCAACAGCAAGACCCAGAATGGCCTCCTGAAAACGGAGCTAGGGTTCCAGGGGGCCGTCACGTCAGACTGGGGAGCATTACACGCCGGCGTGGCCTCCGCAAATGCGGGTATGGACATGGTGATGCCGAATTCTGACATGTGGGGGGACAAATTGACCGAAGCTGTCAAGAACGGGTCGGTTCCTGAAGATCGACTAACTGATATGGCCACGCGGATTATCGCATCATGGTATCAGATGGGACAGGACCAGGGCTTCCCGGAACCTGGTGTCGGTATACCGCCTGATCTAACCAAACCGCATACAATAGTCGATGCGAGGAACACCTCATCCCAGAAGGTCCTCTTGGACGGCGCCATCGAGGGCCACGTTCTGCTGAAGAACACTAACAACGCCCTCCCGCTACGGAAGCCAAGGATGCTCTCGGTATTTGGCTACTCGGCCAGGAGTCCAGACCAGTGGAATTTCAAGGTCGACGGCGGCGTGGCCGCATGGACCTTTGGCGGGGAGTCGTCGTATCTCGGACGCGATACGAACGCAGGTTTTAGCGGCGAGTACTACAACGACTTCTCCCCGATAGCTCCTAATGGGACGCTGGTCTGCGGTGGAGGCTCCGGTGCGGTAACGCCTGCTTCGATTAGCTCCCCCTTTGACGCACTGAACGCGCGCGCGTTTGACGATCGCACTGCAGTTTTCTGGGACTTCTTTACCCCCGAGCCGGATGTCGCCAGCATGTCAGATGCGTGCCTCGTGATCGTGAATGCTTACGCTTCCGAGGGCTACGACAGACCTAATCTGCGCGACGATTATACAGACGGCTTAATTCGCCATGTTGCCGATCGGTGCAACAATACCATCGTCGTATTCCACAACGGCGGCGCTCGACTGGTGGATCAGTGGATAGATCACCTAAACGTCACGGCCCTCATATTCGCCCACTATCCCGGCGAGGCGTCGGGCCGCGCCCTCGTCTCGCTCCTGTACGGGGACTCGAACCCATCCGGCAAGCTCCCGTACACCGTCGCGCGGAACGAGAGCGACTACGGGCACCTCCGGGGGCCCGACCTGCCCGAGGGCGAGTTCGAGCGGTTCCCGCAGTCCCACCTCTCGGCCGCGAGCGCCCACATCGACTACCGGCACTTCGACGCGCGCGACATCGCGCCGCGGTTCGAGTTCGGCTTCGGGCTCTCGTACACGCGCTTCAATTACTCCGGACTACAAATCAAGCGGCGCGACGGTGCTGATACTGACGAGTACACGAAGGGCGCCGTGCGCGAGGGCGGGCCCGAGGACCTCTGGGACGTGCTCGCGACGGTGTCGGCGGACGTGACGAACGTCGGCGACGTCGCGGGGGCCGAGGCGGCGCAGCTGTACGTCGGCATCCCATCCGCGGAGGATGGCGTTGACGGGGCGCCGCCCGCGCGCCGGCAGCTCCGCGGCTTCGACAAGCCCTTCCTCAACGCCACGCGCGCGGCCACCGTCACCTTCGACCTCACGCGCCGCGACCTCAGCGTCTGGGACGTGGCCGCCCAGAAGTGGCGGCTGCCGCGCGGCGACCACCGCGTCTACGTCGGCGCCAGCAGCCGGGACCTCCCGCTGCAGGGCACGCTGACCATTTGATCAATAATCCATGTGATAGATATTATTGCAAAAAAGGGGTAAGGATGGCGGTGGCGGCAGGCTGCTTACCTGGCCCCCGCAACGGGGCGGGGGGGATGGATTCACGAACTTTAAAGTTCGGCCTCCGTACGCCCGGGCCGCGCGCTTGCTTAGGTATCAAGCATCCGGCCTCTCCTAGACCCTTTTTTGAAACGGGACGACGTATACGATGGTGTTATTTATTAGTGGCTTGGGATTAAAGGGACGACGGGGGCATTTTTTATGACGAACTTGTGTGTAACGTAATGATTATGATTGCTGCAATCATTGCTCGAAGGGATGATAACGGAAAATAGGGAGGGAGACCGGTGTTAAGTATGGTTGGTTCCCTTGGGCTTGTTCCTCAAATCACTGTGGGCATGACAATATGTATATAGATTTACGAAGTATCTCGTGTGTTAATGACAACCTAATGTACGTGGGTATGGATTGAGAGGCGTTCAACGACGATATATTGCTTCTGTACTGCGGGAGTATCTAAGCGACGCCCTATTCTCTTGGCTGAACACACGACGGGCCAACGAACCTTTCCGCTCCACGTGCCCATTGCGAATACGCGCGCATGAGGCTGGACCGATCGGGTGTAGCCAGTCTTGATTTCACGTGAAGTCGACGAATCTGTATAACTCACATGTCAGAAGCATGGAGTACTAGTGTGTAAGACGGTACATGTAGTTTAAGGATATAGGCAACCTAGGACATCCATGGCTGTATGGGACCAGGCGCTAGGGGATTATCCAGTGTAAGCACTTATACATACGTAAGCAGGGGAGCCGCACTGGTAAGCGTCCTTCGGCGTTAGGCCTTATGGCTTCCACTTTGTTTTCCACCCTGCCATGGACCTGCATTCAGCCAGCTAGTGCAGGTGAGCCATGAGAGTAGTTAGGGTCGATTCCTTTCAGCGCTATTGGTATTACTCTCGTGGCTCATCTCAGCCAATCTCGATCGAATTTGCCCTCTGAGCGTTCACCAACCAGCGTGGCCACCGAGCGGTAAGATTGCCAGGCTACCCAATCGGGCCGCGTGTAGGCACTCTCCGGAACTGCCCTTTGTTGACGCAAGGCTCTGCAACCGAATCTGGAAGAAGAAAAGTCCCGTCAAACCCGCGGAACCCGTAGGCCATGGCCTCCTCATCCAGGTGATGGCGGGTCGTCAAGTCGCACCGGCGCCACTCTACTAAATATTCCCGAGAGACATCCATGAAATCTGATTGCGTACCGCCCTTGCCACCACAGCCTCCACCACGGTCTGCTTGCTTGATACCAATCCACTCTTCTTTTCCCTTCTCTCAGCCTCGCGTGTAGGTACGGGCAGCTTTGACCCGTGTAAGTACATATCTATTATTCTCCTAGGTTTAATTATGTATATAAGCGTAGGTGAAGCCGCCGAGCACCACTACCATTGATGAAGCTATGGCCGTGGTTGCACTACAGATTGAAGCTACCGGGGACTTACCTCTCTAACGCGCCACTAGAGATGTTTAAGTTCTGCTGAATACCCCTAGATCGTGGGGTGACGGTCCCCACGACAATCAAAACCGGCATTTCTTACCCATTGCCACGAGGGGAAAAAAACGGATATTCGCCGAGGACGGGATCGGCTGGCAATTGGCGCTGTAGATTAAGCAGATTCTTCGGGACGAGGGACGAGGGCCATCTGCGTCGAGAGTCTTGCATTCCCCTTTCCTCTCCTTTTCGATTGTTCTCGGCCGCCTCCCCTCCAACATCGTCAATCGTCAATCGTCAATCCAGCGGAGTTGCCTTCGCGCCCGTCCTTCCATCGTTTACTCTCTTTACCACCGGCCAAAGATCTGTTACATAGGGCCCGCCGCCATATGCAAGTAAGAGGGAAGACTGCGATCCATCGGAAGAAACGTCAGACCTCAATTCGTGGTCGGCGGCGGTAAGTTGTTTCCGTATTATCACTTCTTCGATGCTGTGCTCGCTCCTTTCGGGGCATTACATCATCCTGCCGTAAGGCTGCATCCTCGCCCGAGACACGCCTTATTAGTCTCAGCACGCCTTACCGAGCTACCTTGCGAAACTAACTGCCCCAAGCAGTCGTGCCACCGAAGGAATGCCAACTGCCATCTAGCATCTAGGTCTGCATCAACTGTTCCGCTTCGTCCTGTGTCAATCGGGCCTTTCCACCTTGACCTCCTGGCAGCCTTATTTCGAGATTTGATTGGCCTTGAGTCAACGTTGGATCTCGCGAGACGCGTATCCCTCCGAACGCTCTACGCGATATGATCTCGACTACCGCACACTCGCCGGTGTCGGAGTCGGCCTCCGATCCATCGAACGATCGGTCGCCGAAGCGTCCTTGCCTTATACCATCTGCCATCGGCGCGTTCGAGCCGTCTTCAGCGCTTGGGAGGCATCTCGCAGCACGTGCATGCGAGAAGTGCCGGGCCTCGAAACGCAAGTGTGACAAAAAGCTGCCGCTTTGCGATAGATGTAGGAGGTACGTTCTGCGCCGGCTCTGTGGGCCTGCATGAGTGATTCTACCTTTGCGCTCCAAGTCTTCACGGCAAGCATTGAATGTAGATGCTGCTATGCTCTTCTCGGCGTATACGCGAGACGTGCGATCGCTGACGTCTGGAATAGACTGAACGCGAAATGCCATTATGCCCTGGACCCTAGTATGAACGGAGTGAACGGAAATGGCGTCGGCTATCCCCAATCTCACTGGCTTCAGGGGGCTGAACCTCTCCACGGCATTTCGGCCTCGGATATCCTGGATCTCATTCCCGCGGGCGGTTCAGGGGGAACGCATACGGACTGGCAATCCACTATAGACACGTACTTCGTCTGCATACACCCATGGTATGCGGTCGTACATCCGGTCCTCTTCGAGCGACAGGTCGCCGGCCTGCGTGCCATGCCCAACTCACCCGACTCACATGCCTCCATCTCGAATGGCCACATCGAGAGCCAATACCCGGTGCCTACGTCCATCTCATCTCAGCCAGCGACGTCAGCCCCTAGAGAATTGGCGCTCTTGATAGCTACCATGTATATGACAACCCGTATGCGCCTCACGGACACGGGTGAACGACATATGTTCGACGAAACGTATAGGATTGTCAAGCGGATGCTCTCCTTGTTATTACTGGACTGCGTTGGGGGTCCTCAGCCGGGTATGAGGCTCTTGCAATGCGCTTCCCTCATTGCCCTATATGAATATGGACATGGCGAGGCCGTGACGGCCTATAAGACACTGAGCCACGCCGTCGCGATGGGGAGGTTTTTGGGAATAAAACCGGGGCAGATGAGTGATACGGACATAAGGAATAACAACACTACGGTGTCCGATCCAGAAGAGGAGCAAAGCGGCTCCATATGGTGGGGGATGTTCATACTTGAGCAGTGAGTCTGACCATATCCTTTGCATTGATGTTTGCCGAAGATGGAAGACCCAGGGGTGCTTCAGACAAACGAAATAGCTGGGCTTCTCGATTACCCTCCTTACCCCTCTTTGGGCCCTATTCGCGTTCGACCTTGGCGTAATTCTTACAACTGTCTAGGTTCATTCACCAGGAAGAGGGAGCAAAGTCCCTGCCATTTCTGCTAGAAAGTCCTAGTAAAAACACACTCCTCCCAGAGACACCTCCAATGTCACCAATAATCGATCCCGCGACGCCGACACTACCACCGCCACCGAAATTACGACACTTAAGCATAAACATGCGTGTGGGGGATGAGAAGTTCGGCCAGTTTCAGTTGTCGGCGAAAGCATCAAGCCTATTCCATCAAGCACTACAATTAGAGAAGGAACGTGAGGCCCGGCCGGGCAAGATGCCACTCCTCGCATCATACAAGGACCTAGACGCGGAGATCAGAAAGACTACACTGAAACTAATAGAGGAGACACTACATTGGGAACTGGCCCTTGATTGCTTTGCCATGCTCGTCAGGTAAGCGGCGAGTCCAACTCGACTCCAGGGTCCAACGTCACTTATATCTCTCCATTTTTTCGCCCTTGAGAACGTCATAACCGCGATTGGCCACTAACAGACGACACAAACCCGCAGCTCACTTTTCGTCCTCTATTTGCCATACCTCACGATACTCGAGAGAGATCCCGACTCCAGAATGGCGCGGTCGGACGAGGTGGCGACGGCCATGGCAGCGCTCCGTTTCGCCTGCAAGATGTCGACCGACATCTCCTGCAAGGTCAACGCCAGCTACGTGTCCTCGAAGCGCTCGCCCGTCGCCCTCTGCGCGCCCGCCGGCGCCACCTGCTACCTGGTCATCCTCACGTACTCGACCTTCTGCCGCATCTTCCCCGACGAGGCGGGCGACTGGCAGATCGCTATCGCCGAGAAGTTCGAGAGCCTCCAACTTTTCAGCTTCCGTTGGGGTATTGCGGGTATGTGTATACACCCTTTTCCTCCCATTGGTTGGGATTTTCGTACCTTTTGTCGTTCCCAAGAATGTTCAACATGGTTTTCTTCCTCCGTTATTCGGAATCAGCCCCGCGTGGCCGGATGAGTTAGCCGTCTGCGAGATATGATTGGAAAGCAATGAGATAGGGCATTGGCTAACGTGAACAACCTTCGCCGTTAACAGAGAAGATGATGAAACAAATCGAGAAGTTGACAGGTCTCGACCGGAACCAGTACCTGAAGAGCGGGTCGACACTGCCACCGACGCGGAGCATCATCACGACGGATGGGGGCCATTGACAGATACGTTCCGCTCTCGAGCAACAAGACCAGAGGAGCCATATGAATGAGACACTGGCTGTCTATTTCGACTAGGCCCGAGCGCCTTGAGAAAGGGAGATCTTACCTCCACGCGTCCCTTCATCGAAACGTATCCGAGCCTTATGAGACTTTACTGCCAAGTCTGATGGCTGGCTTGCCCTCGTTATCACGGCTCCGGACTTATGAGGCCTTGACTTGAGATATATCCTGCCTCAGGCCCCTAATGACGGACACGATAGCTGAAGATGGAGGGATTTTCTCGCCGCTTTCGTGTCCGCGGTTGAGCTATTTCGGAGTTCCTGGTGGAGAAGCCTGTTCAAAAGCAAGGGAAGTAAGTGGTACCTATAGAATGCTGAGCAATCTGACGCACGTTGTTGACGCGAACATATTGTTCGCCGTCACATGGCTGTCATGACTAGGCGGCTTCTTCTTTTTGATTTGAAGGGGGGGGGTTGAGGAGTTAAGGAGGTTGATTCCCACGTGGATGTACCGGAAGGTAGAAGACAGGACCAGGCGTAGTAGTATGTTCTGTGCTGTATATGCAAATAGTCCCTCTCGACGAGGATATGCACCTGTATACATAAATACGTAGAGGTTACGTGTGCGTAAGCGTTGTACAGTTATTAGGGATACGTGGAATAATCAAACCCAGGTGGCTAGATTGGGAGATTGGGGGTTAAACAGGAAAAAGGGGGAGGGAGTTGAGCGAAGAGGTCACGAGACGACGGATCTCCAATCAAAAGCAAAATGCCTAACTAGCATTAATGATGATAATACTCACCACTCACCTCATTCATGCTTTTTACGTTTAGTTTACACACACATACACACGGAGAGAGAGAGAGAGCCATCACAGGTGCTAGGGGACTGCTAATATGAGAAATCATCGCTCCGTTCATTAATGCCTTGTTGTGCGAACCACCCGACGTATCTATATAGGTAGAGACAGGCCTGAGCACATACATATTATATTCTCCATGCCTCCATGCCCCCGTGTTCTGCCATTAAACATCGAACACATGAACGCCCCATCCGCCCCCCGCCCCCCATCCTTCCGCCCATGTATGTACACACAGATGCAATGGAAATACCGGAGACCAGACGCTATACAGAGTTGAACCCAGGGAAAAAACAAACACAAGAGGGAAAAGAAGAAAAAAAATAATATGAAAAGATGCGTACAATAAAACACGTAACTCTCGCGAGGTTCGGAAAAGTTTGGCCCATCCCGCCGTCGGGGTATCTATCTAGCAGCACACCGTAACCAAGAAAACAGGAAGATAAACAATAAGAAATGAAAAATAGAAGATAGAAAACATGCTTGAGGGATTGGCTAGATAGCCGTTATCATCCCCTGGCGGATTCGTCGGAATATAGGCCAAGTCTTCGCTCGGGCGAAAAAGTCCTTCTGTATCTCTGCTCATCGTGTCCTTTATAGAGTAGTTGCGTTTAGAAGGACGAAGACGATGACATCGCGCTGTAGCTTTAGGATATCCGTAGTAGTATTGGGGGCCTTCTGTTTAAAAGGCACGTGTTCGTTCCTTCATTTGTTCGTGGTCCACGGAATGCCCCCGCCGTTCCTGAAAGCCTCCGACCACCACGTACTTGGAGTTATGACGATACGCATGGAGGCATGATTAAGTAAAAGCGCTCGAGATATAATATATCCAGTTAGTTCAGGTCAGGTCTGGTGTCATAACCCGTTGCTCCCCACGACGAGCACGAGCAGCATGGCGTTCAGCACGACGACGGTCGTGAACGCGGCCCACACGGCCAGGCTGTACATGTGGCTGACGGGGAAGTGGCGGTAGAGCACTGGTTGGGAAAGCTGAGGTCAGCATACGGTATAGACGCGATGAAAAAGGGGCAGGGGTGCGGGGGCGGAGTTGGGTAGGAGTCTCCGAACTTCTGCTGATGCTATGGCTACTTACTGGCACCGAGACCCATGCACCCGCAGAACAGGCTCGCGACGGAGCCGACGGTGACGCCGGCGTCGACCTCGAGCCGCAGGCGGTGGCGGCCCGTCGAGAGCAGCACGCCGGACACGACGAGCAGGACGAAGGCGGCCACGAAGGCGAGCACGACGCTGCGCGTCAGCACGCGGTCGCGGTACCGCGCCATCTTGTTGTGCTCCTGCGCCGTGCGCGCCAGCGTCCCGTATCCGGCGGTCGCGCGGCCGCCGTACCCGTCCGCCGACGACGCGTAGCCGCCGTCAGCAGTGCCCGTGCGATTGTCATCGTCGTCATCTTCCTCCGTCGTCGTCGAGTGCGCGACGTGATGGTGCTGGTGGTGGGGCTGCGCGCTGAAGTAGTCTGCCGCGGGCGATTGCTCGGGTGCGAGGAGCGAGCGCCTCTCCCCGGACGGCGAGTGTGGCGGCGTCGATGACGACAGCCGCGTCTTCTGCAGCCAGTGCCGCACCTTGTCAACGGGCGCCGCGATCATCGTCTTGATGTACACGAGCCCAGGGAAGTCGACGCTCTGGTTCGGGTCCACGTAGATGACGTAGCCGCCCTCTTCGTCGTAGTTGCCGGCCTCGCTACCGTTATCGTACTCGTTCCAGTACCCGCCGGTTGTCGCTGTTGGGAGTGACGGGTGCTGTTGTGGCGGAGTGATCGGGACGGGCGTGTGTGTGAGCGAGGATCGTTGGCTGTCGCGGCGGGAGATTGCTTCGGGGATCGAGGTACAACGTGCAGGATGTAATACGTCGGGTGTGGATGTGGAGGTATCAGGAGACGCGGCTTGGTGCGTGGTGAGGAGCTCTTGGTACTGCAGTTCCAGCGGGTGGAAATCGCGTTTGGTAAAGCTTTTGGGAGAGCTGAGGACGCTCTCCTTAAAGCGACTGCTCAGCGTGGTTGAACCGGTCCATTTCTGTCCATGGGACGCAGCCCGCGCGAGTTAGCGTTGCCTTTTCTTATGTAACCTGGTTATGTTCATGTATGGATGGCTATCTAGGTTTCCGTCGTGCAGTGGCCAGTAAAAGTGACGTGTGCCTGGTAGAACTCACCCTGTACTTTTTGAGGATCTTGCGGAAGGCGATAACCTGGGCATTGACGAATCGGTCCAGTGATCTGATGTCCCGGCCGCACTCGCTGATGAGCAGCTCGTACTTGGCAAATTTTTGCTGTCGCTTGACCGACACGCCGCGCGCCTTGGTGCATCGTAGGATCAGCTGGTGCAGTAGGCCAGAGAGATGTCCTGCGTGAGAGCCAATTGTTAGCGCGCGAACGAAAAAAAAGTCAAATGGGGTGTCGCGTCACTCGGGCGGGAAACTCACGCAGCCGCCTGGAAATCTCGTCGGCCTTGCTCGTGACAAAGAGGCCGACGCGGTCGTGCTGGTTGCACAGCTCGAGGTAGAAGGCATCTTCGAATTTCTTCAGGGCGTAGTCCTGCTGACCGGGAATGGCGATGGCCGTGGCCTGGTCTTTGCTGGTGTGCGTCTTGATCTGGTCTTTCAGCGAATTGTAGTCGATGTTGTACAGACTCCAGCCGGGCACCGATTGCTCCTCGAAATGTTCCCCGTATTTCATGGTTCCTCCTGGTGAGACCTGACGGACGCCACGGGCGGTCGGGATGCCGCTATGACCTTTTTTCTTTTCTTTTTTTCTTCCCTTTTCCTCTCCGTCTCCGTCTCCCTATTTGTCGTCTGGCCGACGAGGGCAATTGCGGATGTCGTCCTTGTAGGTATGGTATCGACGGGAAATATCCGTACGGATACAGGCAGGCAGATCGAGTTCTTTTGTACGTATGCTGTACTATGGTCCTCGTCTGTTTTTCTTTGTTCTTGGACCTCGGGGGATCGTAATAAGAATACCGCCGTTCGTGAAGGCGTGGCGGTGGGGAATCGTACAATTCTATGTTCTTGGGCGTTATTGTCTCCCCACATGCAATGACATCGTCTGTGGGGTTATCGCCCGGGTCCCTTTGGCCGACGCTACGGCTTCAGATTCTAAACAAGTCAGTCATCTTAGCGTTCGGAAGCGACTTCAGATAAACGTCTCATGAATACACACAGGACGAACCGAGTCCGAGTCTGCCCAGCTAGCATACCTAGGTACGAAACACTCTCTCAATGACCCTAAAACTGGGGTATCGACACCCGCCACACGCAACCGGACACGGCCTGTTAGATAGAAGAAGAGCTCCGGCAATTGAGGCAACGGCTCGAGCCGTGGAGTCTGGGTAGTTCGCTTTGCTTATATATAGCCGTATATATATATATATATATATATATATAGGTATATCAATTCAAGTATGTATAATGGAAGGGAGCAGGGAAGCCGGACGCCTTAAAAAGATGCAATTCTGCCAGTGTCCAATGCCGAGTTGGCGGTGTCCTTACTTCTCCATGGGACCCCCGGCCAGCCCACACGCAGGACATGGGTGATTGATGTATCTTCTACGTCTAATGACTGCTTACGAGGTGCTGCAGCGAGATCGGCCTTCTATTCGACGTGATGCCTCATGCACATGCACCTTCCACAACTAGCGCAAACATCTACTACCTCCTATCTACGACTACAATGGCCGGCAGGAGGGACATTACCTAGCCTTTAGGTAGTGGGCCGACATGTACCCCCACCCTCATAACGTCGATGCGCAGGAACACCCCTGCGACGACATGAGGTACCCTGATTCTTATATCGGGTATCAATCAATAGGCCGTGAGTGAAATACATAAGAGGACAGTTAGAAGATACTACTTCTACTCCATATTCCCCAGGGAACTGCCACTGTTGGGACATGGGCTAGCTCCGCGGCAAGCGGTGGGTTAACTACCTCACACGGTAGGTAGCTGCATGTAGATAGATATCCCGATATCCCGATGTGGATATCTACACGTACCTACCTAGTTAGCTAGGTTGCTAGGTAAGTACTATGTAGGTACGCAAGGGAGGGCGGCTACCTAGGCACCTACACATTGTACATACTTCAATACATAGGAGATACTAGGATGGCAGATGGGGATCGTGGATGGTATCGGTGCCATTATGACATTATGGCGACAACTTCCAACATATTAACTAGACTAGGTAAGTATGTACGGGGTACACAAACGAATGCCATGTGGTCCGCCTTACCAGAGACTGTCGTAATGCGTCTTCGCCTTTACACTCCCAGCTATCTCACCTGCCCAATCGCGTCCCACCAGCCCAACCTGTCTCCCTGCCGTCGTTTCTTTCTTATCTCTCTCTCCTCGCAGGCTGGCAGGCGGCTGGTCATGCGACATCTTGCCTGGTTCAGCGGATTGAAATCCACACGACGTCGAGTCTGGTGGGTCGTATAACTGACTCGCACTGCAGCTAAGCTCCAGAGGGTAGGGATTGCTGCGTTTCATCCTCGCAGCAACAATGGGGTTTTATCAGCGACTGCACGTTCGGTGGGTACAGGAGTTCACATGAGGCTCATTGTGCTGAATATCGCCACGCCAATACCCCTGCATGTCTTATGTAACCCGCTACTATTCTCCAATAAGGGAGGTCGAAGACGACGGCTTAGGTGTTGCCAAGCGATCGACAATCGGCGAATAGGGTGTACTACGTATGCTCAGATGCTCTGATATACGTTGTCCTACTCAGATATCCTTCGACGAAATTCATCATCTCCGCTGGAAGTTGTAAATTCTTTCTAGCCACCTCTTGATCGTCCCAGGCTTACGTGATTACCATCTCGAGCCAGCCATTTCACCTCTCAGGGATTGGCGGTATCATCATCCGACCCCTGCTCTTCCGCGGCATCAAAGGCCCGAGCCGAAGGACCCTGGTAGTCCAGTCCCTTGACCTCAGCAACCCCCCTTTCAGCGATGGTGGGGGTTTACATAAGGAAGGTTGACATCTAGACGCAGCAGCCAATAATGGGCGGCGCACGAGCAGTTCGAAAGCCGAGATCACGACAGGGGACCAAGATCACCCATCATATGCTTGTCTCAAAGATCCTGGCCGCAACACTCTAGAAAGAGGGATAGGTGGTTAGGTGGATAGAGAATCGAGCTGCCGTCTCCGAGTCTCGGCCTGGTTGTATGCATCCGGCGGGAGACCAACCACACCCTCATCAGGCAGCCAGTAAACGTACTGCGCAGCAACATTCAGAATGCAGGTCGGTCTGGTAATATTGGACGAAACCGCGTAACCCCCCAGCGGCATGGTGGTTGAGGGCGTTTCTCGCGTCCAAACTCTTAGCTCCGCGGGGTATGAGGGTCTGCGATATATTAGTATGCTTGACATGTGAGGGGCTTTGATGTTCGGATTAATTCGTCTAAAAATAATAGCCTATCACGGGGTTCGTGGCTTGTTTTTACATCGCACTCGGATGCGGGAATAAGCATTTATGTGCAGATTCTCTTGAGCTTCCACTGGAGAGTGGAGGTTGCGCTCCGATGGAATTCGAGGTCGACATACCTAATTGCCATGCATAGACTTACCTAATCGCCATTAGCGGATCGTATATGCTCGACAAAGATGCATCGACATGGGCAACTCCCCCAACACCATGAATTGCGGATGGCTGCAACAGGAGCTCTCCCGTTCTCCCCGCCGCTCCATGCCGTTCCACACCTGCTAGCATTCCCGCTCGATCCACACACTATGCTACTCGAACCGATACGGGTCTATCTCTATGATGCCGCATGACCAACCTGGGGTACGTTGCTCTCCTGGGTTCCCCTCCACCCTCCATCTGCAATGGGGTCATCCTTCGATATATGAGCCAATAGCACTAAAGCTAGGAGGGATTGAGAGGTAACGCAGGATATTCTTTTTCCTTTATACGCAACGACGGGTGGTGGTCTACGAAAGAGCTGACGAGTCACTTTTTCGCGTAAGCCATCCCATTATATTGCCTAGGTGGAAGGGTGGTCAATTCGATACAGAAGTCTATAATACGAGAAAGTCCCCGGTCGATGTTGGCCGTTCAGCTCCAGACCTGCCAAAACTAAGTGCTTCGTTGCAACCCTCACATTCCGAGACGATATATACTGTGGCGTTCTAATGGATGGGAGAGAAGAGCACACCCTCCGGCAGGATATGTGAACACTGGACAGAAACCAAGATACTCCATCATCATGTGTGCCCTAGTCCGTCTATCTCATGATGAGTCTCGACTTTTCGCCGTAGTTAGCTAGTTGAACTCGACCCCGGCTAATTTGCTTTAGAACACAATGTGGTCCGAGATCCTTAGATCGTGGTCTTTGAAGGACTTGGGGTTTATATATATTCCTGGCATCCGGAGCCATGCAGCGGGGTCACCCAAGCCTGCTTGCACCCAGTCATAAACCTTCCCATCGCCGTAGTAAGATGATTTACAAGTCCATGGGAGATGAAAGCCGAAAGATTATCCACAGTTAACAGTAGAATGCACGCGCGTGATTATCACTTAGACTCTGGAAAATCTTGCGTGGTCTCGTGGTACAGCATATGTGTTGCTGACTCCTTAGCTATGCTTGTAAAAGTAACCAGTCGACTTGTCTCGTAGAGGACCCGAGTATATTCTCTCTAACTCTAGATTATATGTCCAACAACATCACGCGGAGCCTTGAACTTTGCCTCCGCCCCACCCCCCCGGTAACACTGGCGTACCTTGCTATCTGGCATATAACAACTCGCATAGAACAACTAGTTAACGCTCTTCACTTCGGGAGGCCCGGCTCCTCGAAGCTGATCTTGCCCTCGTTGATATCGGGGTAGACGTCGAAGCGCCTCTGGTCGATGAGCGGGATGTTCCGGCGCGTCTCCTCGATCTTGTCCGGGTCGAGCGTCCAGCTGACGACGGACTCGGCCTCGTCGGCCTCCACGACGACCTCGGCCATGGGGTCCACGATCAGGCTGTGGCCCCAGGCCGGGTACCCCGACGCCTCGTCGCGCGCGGGGCTGCACAGCGCCACGTAGACCTGGTTGTCCATGGCGCGCGCGCGCCCCTGCAGGCTCCAGTGCAGCGGGCCCGTCGTCGTGTTGAAGGCGCCCGGGTAGACGAGGCAGAAGGCGCCGCGCCGCGCCGCGATCGCCGCCAGCTCCGGGAACCGCACGTCGTAGCAGACGGCCACGGCGACGCGGCCGTAGCCCGGCAGGTCGGCCAGCGTCAGCTTGTTGCCCGGGTCCAGCACGTCGCTCTCCCGGAACGTGATCTTGCCCGGGATGTCGATGTCGAACAGGTGCACCTTGCGGTGCGTCGCCAGCAGCCGCCCGTCGGGGCCGAACGTCAGCGACGTGTTGTAGTACCTCTTCTTGCGGCCCGCGCCTGCCGGGTCTGCCGCCGCCTGCGCCTCCTCCTCCGCCTCCGGGATCGACCCGCCCACGAGGAACACCCCGGCCTCGGCCGCCATCTCCGACAGCGCGTGGTACGACGGCGCGCCCTCGCGCGGCGGCGGGCCCGGCAGCAGCGCCTCGGCGTACTTGGGGAAGTGCGCGCAGCCGTAGGGCGAGTTGAAGCACTCGGGCAGCACGACCAGCCCGGCGCCGTCGCGGGCGGCCGCGAGCACCTTCTCGCGCGCGCGCGCGAGGTTCGCGGCCTTGTCGGGGCCGGTCATCAGCTGGATGCAGGCCAGCTTGAGGGGCTGCCGGAGGACGGGGCCCCCCTTGTTGTTGTTGTTCGCGGCCGAAGCAGCCATCGTGCGGACGACGACGAGGGCGTGGTGGGAGGGGGAGAGGAGGAGGGGTCGGGGACTGGTGCGGCGGGCTGATAACACGGCTGGGGCTGGTGCTCGGGAGCGGGACGCGAGGGCGGCGGTCTTGGTGAATAGACTCAGGGTCCTCGCGAGGGGTTTCATGGTGGTCGCATCGCGGCTGGGCTGGAAGATAAGACGTGCGAGATCGGGGTTTGGAGGGCTTGTTCGGTTGGAGTAGCGGGGCCAGGGACAGCGCCCGGGGGAATCCGCTCGGTTATTACGTCACAGCGGCTACCTACCCCTACTAAACCTCTTCCGTTGTTTTCTTGGGCACACCATACGAAGAACTTGAACTACTTACTAGGTATCTACAAGATATATTCGAATCAATCCCCCATTTTCTATCCTTATTTCGATATGGTATGGAAGTAATGAGATGGTTGAAGAGTGCTGTCTAGCTGAAATTGAGATATAAAGACGGTATGGGAGATCCGAGACCCATACATCGAAACCCGCGCTGTAGATTGTTCGAAAACCACTGTCTATGAGATTCAGGATAGCATAACAATCTCGTCCAGAAGTGTCTTCAGCCTCCCTCGTCTCCGTGTATGATCCATCCAGTAATGCCAATGTCGAACGCGAAAATAATGAGGTGTGCTATCGGTAGCCATCATACCGACCAGGCTCTTAAGGTAGTCAGCCTACTGCCTGCTTCATTTACTGTTAGCTTACAGTGAAGAGCATACAGGGATATAGAACTGATTTGTGAAAGTGTCAATCGCAAAATCCCCATACTATCTCCTTCATGCTACTCTCTTTCAAGATTCCATAGCTGGGGATGGTCGAACAAGGAGTGGTGAAGAAGTGGTGTGGAAGATACTCGACTTCCTTTCTACAAATTCTCTCGAGACGGAAGGACTTGATAATGGTTCCAACACCGACTGCTTGATCGGTGCGTATAGCTGGCGATAACGATGAACAAGCTCCATGTCCCCACTAGGTAGGAGCCCATCCCGAAACCGCCAGAGACATCTTCGTGGTCCACTGATCACCATGTCGATAACCAAAGACTGACGATGAGCATTATAACCGATGCTGCCAGTATATAGAAGCACTTATACGTGCGTGTTCCTTCTGGGTATGCGTTGATGGTGAGATTGGCTCTAGAGATCTGAGAGCAGTACCCTGAAAGCTCGTGGGGCGGCAGAGAGGAAATCTGGAGTCGTAGCAGGATCTTTTGTTCAATAGCCACCCTCACAGTCCGAGCCTGGTGACCCAAACCACCAAGCTGGCTCTCACAACTCTGCCATTGGAACCGCGACAAACTGGGGCCACCGTATTCGGCCGAGCAATAAACCTTTTTCAGTCGTTCGTGTATACCCTGCGCTTCTTTCGACCCTGAAAGCAGGTCGTTCTGGAGTTCTACCGGCGTCGTTTCTCTTAAAACTACTTGCAAAAACCATACTGCTATAACGAGGCTGACCTGCAGGTTATCAAGCTGCTCTTATGTCAGAAATTGGCATAAATCAAGCAGAAAAACGACGACACGCCTCTAATCGTCTTCTAATCGCATATTTGGTTAGCTCGCCTCCGCAATCAACCCCCAATATTTATTCACAAGCTTGCGTTGCTTGATAAGTGTGTTTAGCCGCTTTACAGCGTAAAACACGAACGGTGAAATCCCAAAGGTAATTGTAGCCACTGAAAGAGGATCCATATTGGTCAGCCAAGCGGAGATAGGTAGGTCAGCCGTCTTGTAGCAAATAGTAATCAGGTAGATGAGGTATAATAGCTAGAATTTAGGTTCGGCGACGAAGTTTACTACCTAGGGTTAGGTGCGAGCTGGAATTCGAGACGGCTCTTGCGAAGTTATAATGAAGTAGTCGGCCTTGCAATACTACCTTGTGAGTGGCAGTGCATCATCGAAGGTGTCGATGATCTCGTGCTTTGGGGCCTTAAGAATTTTATACTGAATAGGGGTCGGTAGCGCCTCTCGTAGCACTTCTAACCACGTTTTCACCAGTCGCAACTCTTTCCCAGAAGCTCCGCCAGCCGTTCCAGGTACTCCTGATCAACCTCGTCGAACCCTTTGAGATCAGCACAGTCGATGTCGATGATCGCCACCAGCTTGCTCGCCTCTCCTTTGCCCGTCACTACCGGCACTACGATTTCACTCTTGCTGTCCCCATCGCACGCGATATGACCGGGAAACTTCTCGACATCCGGAACCAACTGCGTCGTTTGCGTTGCTGCCGCCGCCCCGCAGACTCCTCTCCCGAACGCGATGGTTTGGCACGCGACCTTACCCTGGAATGGCCCGAGGATGAGTTGTGGCTTAGTTGTCGTAGATTGCGGATCAAGTGTGTAGAAGCCTGAGACGGGCAGTGAACTCCGATGTACTGTGGCAGGGGATACATGGAAATTTACCTGCCCAGTTTACCTGGCTACTAGGCGAAGGCAACGACTTGAAGGCGTGCCATAAGAGAGATGCCGCATTGGCAAGGTTACTTCAACGTATCAGCTCAGACTTGATATGTCGCGTACGCCAAGAGAGCCCGCGCCCGAGTGACAAGGCCAATCACCCACCAGACCTAGAAGTACGCAGAAAGAATAAGTGCAAAATCCTTGCAAGCTCCAGAGACATGGACTGACCCAGTTCCTTTGGCCATCAAATAGACCTTCTGCCTGCAAGAGGACTTGCTCGTAAGCTTGCTTCTTCGTCACGCCCTCGACGAAGTTGGACGCCTCGGCATGGTGAACCTACGGAAAAGGTAAGCTGCGGGCTCCAGATCGAGTTGATGATCACCTGGGTCTAGACCATTTCTATATCCGTGTGTCACAGCCCGAAGTCTGGTCAGTGTCTTGGGAAACCGGTATATGCCTTTCAGTCCTTGAGTTATTATGAAGTTGCTTCTCTAAAAATTCCCACGCTAATATCCATGGCGCGATCGCGGGCTAGGTAGCATTTATTAGAGCACGCCATCAGTCACGACGGGCATGTTGACAGGGATTCAAGCCGCTAAAGACGCCGAGGATCAGCAATGCCGACCGCCGGTAGCGTGCCTACCTGAGCCTCTGGTTCGCCATGCTCCACTGTAATGCTTAATGAGGCAATATGTCTTTAGTGGATATTCCCACGTCCATGAACTTCACCTCTTACATTCTCCTAGTTATGTAAACTCAGGTTGCTGAATTAAGCTCAGAGCTACCTATGAAGCCGTATGACGCTCAATACATGGTAAGTATGAGTAAATCGTCGTTGCTATACTATGAAACAGGTTCTCTTTAGGCTCGCTCGTGAGGAGGCTCAGACTGCACACAACAACCTTGATGTTCCACTGTGTCTTACTTAGAACATAAACATGACCTTCTGGATTTTATAATACTACACCGACGCTTTCGACTAAGGACGCATACCACTGCACGCTTATGTTAACTTGATTTAGCAGAGAAAGCAGAAAGCTATACCTAGGGATTTTACAAGGCAAGTGAGATGTTCAGACCGGAAGGTGACTTGTTCAGCACGCTGTATACAACTTCGGTTCACCAGTTTGAAAGACCATATTGGTGCGCATCAGCGAACCGCAAGGCTGATATATCATGAACGCTAGTAGTGTCTATGAAGCACGTTGAAGAAGATATCAGTGCTGTACCTGGATACCTACCTCAAACGTGCCCGACTAAAAGGGGCGCCCTTGAGATTGTCTGCAAGTTGATCCATTTCATTATACATTATGAGAGAGGAAACCAGTGTTCATCCATCGGCTTCAATGACTAGTGCCTCTAAAAATATCAAATTCAACAAAGACGAGTTATATGATGCATTATGGCGGATAGCGCTGATAGAGTCGAACTGAAATCACTACACTGACAGTGCTCTCACTGACGCTCAGGAACGTGCTCAAATCCTGCCTCATGAATATACACCAGGATGCCTGGTACAGCCTAAGCAAAACCAACTTGTAAACAAGTTAGGTACCGGGAATCGATATGACTCTCACGGAGTTTGGCGCCAGTCACGTTTCATAGTCCACCAGTCTATGGCGTCTTCTGTATAGTGTCTCATATGCTCCTCGATGCCATTATTTGATGACTAGGAAAGTCCTAACGTGAGTCTGAAGACCAAATCATAATGTTGGTGATAGCACCGGGGCCTGAAGGGTGTATAAAACAGGTATAGCATTGACCGTTATTTTGCAATACCGCGTAGGTATGAACGATTTAAGATTCGTGAACGACTAAGACAAGGTGGCTTATTTGCTTAACGGGCAGGTAGGCCTCCGTGGAATATGTTGAAGCGAGTGCTTATAGAGTACCTATGCTAATTTTGTAATGTGGCTGAGTAGGCTGGCGAACCAGTTGCCATAGCCCATGCAAATAACCACAAAAACAGCCTCTGAAGACATTGGATATGAGAAGGCTTCCGTCGGGATATTCTCCTGACCCTTTTCTGACTATGAGCATACTGTAGACGAAGAACTACATTATAAAAGAGACATACAATTAAGATCGATTCCACTCGCTTCGTGGCGCCGCATGCAAGTGGCTCTCAAAGCGGCCATCTGAGACACAACATTGAAGCAGTTGGAAATCAGTACAGCCCTTCATCTGTACCTAACCAGAGCGACTGTCATATTGGGCAATTCATTCACTAGTGGCGCTTACCAGGTAGATATATAGATATGTATCTTGTGAAAGTTTCCCCCATTTCTATCTTTAGAAGGAGAAAGGCTTCAGTAGGTCCATATGTTGTTTTCAGTATCACCTTACACAACCTACCTCTTACGTTGGGTTAGGTACTAGGTTGGTACTCTACCAGACATAGTAATGCCGCGCCTTGTGCTCAGCTTGATCCTCTCTGTACTACTGAAGACCAGTCATTGTAATACCTCGGCGCTTATTTTTCTTTCATTTGAGTAAGCATAGATATCTGTCTTTTGTAACGTGAGCTCCGCGTGGGATTCGCTCGTCACCACATCATTAGTGTCACATGGCGTTTATTGTGACTTCGGCTTACTCATTTTTAATCAGTCTAAAGAGCGAATTGGTAGACCCCCAAGATGGAATTATGAGGTTCCAACGCCACCTACCTCCCGGATTGGCTGATGAACAGAATTCTATCCTACTCTTAGATGGTCAATCGTTTCCCAGCCGTCGCATTATATTTCCTACCTTATCTACCTAGTATCCGCTCGGAGATCAAGCCCTTCACCTGACAGCTGGACCGGGAAGTCTCCAAAGCCCTTGCTATTTCTTCCTTTCTTTTCTATACGTGACTTGCTACGAGAGTAGATGTGTCCTGCTATAGATCAGCAAACTGTAATGTACCATCAGCTACATAACTTTACCTGGGTAATCATCCAGGACCTATGCGTCAAGGTTTACTTCTCCCACTTCGACGCCAAGGGCCAAATTAATTTACACGTAGAGGCCCTGGCGTGGCGTTAAACATGCAAAAAATGGAGATGTACACATGCCCATAGGTACTCTTATCTTCCAAATGCCATCTTGTGACTATGACTGGAAGCCATGAATGCATGCTCAAGTCCTTCTTTCTCGTAATTTATTGGGGATACTAGGTAGTTTAGAGACCTATGCAATTCTCAGGCGTAGGAAGTATGTGTTACGACAAGACACGCGGCCTCCATTCTCCTATCGAGAGGTTTTGCATGTCTAGGCTCTGCAGGAGTTTCACTAAAAGCGCGTGTGCCACTGAATTTGCGACATACCTGCTTATTTTACCTGATTGGCCATTTGTTATCCTGGCCCCCGTCTCCTTTCCTGAGGTGCTACAGGGCAAAGATGCGATATGTCCAAATGCGTAGGCCATTATGTATCTAAGAATGCACGTTACATATGAGTTTAGCTGGAGCGTGGTTTCCAAGAGTGATCGCCGATTACGTCTGTACCTCATGGATTAATAGCAATAGTAATAATCAGGCTCAATTTCCGTCATTCGCTCGCATGCATGCTTGCTTCAATATATAAAGGTATGCGACACCGTCCTCCCAACCCACCCACAATGCAAAAATACACGACATCTCCGATAACCTACAAGTACACCCATTGCCAACTAACACTCGATGTACCTAAGACGGGAGCGCCCCCTCCCTTCCTCCCTACCTCCCTACCTCCCTTCTTCGTAGGTCAAAAACGCGTGTAATGGGAAAATCCCGAGTATCTTCCATTGGTAGGAGGTAGGCAACTACAGTAGTATCCATTGCGTCACAGGAACGGATCGATAGATCAATCCCTTGCCACCTGCACGTAGCTGGCCGGCACGCTCTTGGTGGCGCCGCCCTTCTCGACCTCGACCCAGCCGTCGCCGGGGTCGTCCTTGATGAGCACGAAGCGCTCGCCCTCCGCCATGCCGTGCTCGGCGTCGCTCTGCGGCGCGTAGTCGTACAGCGCGACCACGTACTTGAGCTTCTTGGCCCCGCGCCGCGGCGCCACCGCCGGCCCCTTCTTCTTGGCCGCCGGCGGCCCTGCCGTGCCCACCGACGAGCCCGAGTTGGAGTACGTCGACGCGGGCCGGTTGTTGTTCAGCGACGAGCCCGTGTTCTGGCTCCGGAGCGGCTCCGGCGCGATCTCGAGATATGACGCCGGCACGATCCCTTCCTTGTAGCCGGCCCGGACCCTGGCCCAGCCTGTTCCGTCTGTGTGATGATTTGTCAGCAAAGAAAAAAAGGGGCCAGGTTCAGATGGCAAGGGAGAATGGGCTTACCATCGGGTTCGAGAACCGTGACATCCCGCCCCTCGGGAACGGAAATCTCGCCGTCGCCATTCGCCTCGAAGGCGTAGAGCATCTTGCCCTTCTTCTCGGACGTCTTGCTCGGCCCTGTGCCGTTGGGCGAACTTCCAGGTAACTCGCTGATATAGGCCGAAGGTGGCGGAGCAACCATGCGGTTCTTCCTCACGGAGCTCATGGAAGGCCGTGGACCAACAGGTTCGGGCGGTGCCTCTTCCGCGGGTGGCCGCGGACTCGTCGCTGGGCCGCTGATGGACCGGTGGGCGCTGGCCGCGTATCCCGAACTTAAAGAATTCATCGTGTTAGACCGGCTCAGATCCGGCAATTCGGCAACGTGTTCTGGCGGGCCGGTCGGGGCTTTGAGTAGAGATCCTGCGGCCGTTTGTCTCTCAGCTTTGTATTTTTTCCGCTCCTCCTTGGATAGCTCGCCAGGACATTCCGCGGGAACCTTCATTTCGCATTTACTGTGGCACGTGTATCCACAATCTCTACAGTCGAAGCCCTTCGCCGACAACCCCCAGATCCTCTCACCGCACAGGTCGCAGTTTGTCGGTATCTTGAATGTTTGCGATTTGAAGTTGTGATTTTTAGCCCCGAGAGTGACGTCCCCAACTGCCGTTGTGATGGTTGATGTTTCAACCTCGGCCGTTAAACGCTTGCGATCTACTTGGTGCAAGTCCTCCTGCATAACAAAGATCTGCGTCACAACGGGCACTTCGTCCCTGCTGTCCGTTCCATCACGTATCCTTTGCTTAATGCGCTTCATACCATCAAGCTCCCTCCTCTTCTTGTCGACCTCTCTGCGTAGATCCCCTAATTGACCCTTCGACTTGTTTAACACATTGCGTAAAAAGACTTTGGCTGGTTCATTGGTGACCATGATATCGTCGTCGTGCCACACAGGGCTGGGCTCGAATGCCTTATCAGCAGGTTCTTGCCACGTACCCATGTTATGTCGAATATACATCATGGAATCTAGGCGCGGTTCGTTCCGGGCGATTTCTTGGGTCAGGTGCTGGACATGGCCACTACTCTGTTGTAACATTTGGGTCTCAAGGCCTGCTGCTGTAGACCACAGCACGTTTAACTTCATGGTCCGAAACTCGGCGAGATCCTGCAAACTGTCTAATAATTCCGGGACGTATTCGTGATAGTACTTCTCCTTCTGCTTGTTGGTAATGTTGAGGGCTATTAGGTAAGTATTCTTGACATTATTCATGTCAAGGATTTGCTGTTGGTAATGGCTCTGGGCCTTGGACTTGTCGAAGGAAGACTCGGTCTTCTTCCGCCTGCTCTCCACCTCTTGGCAGGCGGCGTCATATTTGGTCTTGGTCTTGCGTAGGTCGGCGTAGGAGGAGTCTCGCTCGGCTTCTAGTTTAGAGGCATATTCGACATGGCGCTTTCGAAGCTCTTCGAACTTGGCACTGTAGAGCTTTAGGGGCTCGGCGACCTTGTGGATCAGCTCGTTCGCATACGTCTCGTGCTCGTGGGCTAGAGATTCGAGGGTGGTGAGATGGGTGGCCCATATGGTTAAAGAAGCATTCTCTAGAGAGCCTGGGGTCATAGCAGGAGTGTCGCCGACGCTCAAACTGGTCGACTTCTTGTTCTTCTTCTCGAAGTATTTTTTAGCCAAGGCGTTGAGTTTTGCGCTGTGCTCCTTCTCGATGGTGCTTCGCTCTCGATAAAAGCTCTGAATATCGTCAAGCCAGGTGATGCCGTTGGCGACCCAAGCGTTGGCAGGCTTGAAGCCATCCTGCGAAGAGACAAATGATGCTATTCAGCGACGTCGCGACAGAAAGGTTTGAAGGGGGGGGGGAGGGGGAGGCTCAGGCGCTGTACCTTCAATTCAGCACCGAAGGTCGGCGCAACATCCACCTCAGCCATTGCAGGGGACAAACTAGGGATTCGAGCATGCGGGAGTGGGAGTGAGACCTCTATCTGGAATTTTTTGGTATATTGGAGAAGGTAATTAGGGATGCTTCGTCGGTCAAGGCCGTAAACACGGGTACTGAACGATCGTCGTTATGCCTCTGCATACATGGACCCGGGGTATGCAAATTCAATGAATGGGCAAATATGCACAGCCGGCCGCTGCTGATGATGTCGGCTGGTCGCGTTGGCAGGTTGCCCAGGTGGTCAGTGACCATTCTGGGTACACGTAAGCCCCGCCGGCCCGCCTTGTCCACCTGCAGTAATTTGAACCATGCTACATGCATGTACATTGCGGCTTTCAACAGTACATACCTGGCATCCTCCTCAAGGCTGAAAATGGAGACGGACATCAGTACGTGGCTGCGATACTTGTTTCTTCAGCTCATGATACTATGCTCAAATATTTCAGCTTCCCTTGCTTGATACATCATGCCGTTCAGAGCGTGTTTATTCAACGTATTTGTGTATGCCTACCTAAGGTAAAACGGTTTTGGGTATCTTGACATGACAAATACCTACCTGGTAGTTAGATGATTCGTTATCTCTTGTACTTCACAACTAGGGATATCATCCATTGTTGAGACTCAGATTAGGTACATGCTAACGTATACAGATGCACGTATCAAGGGGTATTGGTAATTGAATAGGCGCCATTAGTAATTTTCACTGGGCACTGAAAAGTTGCGACCTGTTTATTACTTTTATTAGACAAAAAAATCATTGCACAAACATTGTAACAAAACTAAATATCGGATTTATAATAATTATTAGCTTAATATATATTTTGTTTAATAATTATAAAAAAATTTAAATAAAAATAATAATATTAAAACAATTATTATTAATATTATATTATAATAAAATAATATTTTATTAAAATATTTTTTATTATATATATTTATAATATAAAATAATTATTAATTTTATTTAATATTTTTAAAAACTTTTTTTTATT
>JWIU01000006.1:571122-657772 GCA_000966885.1 Xylaria sp. JS573 | reverse complement strand
ATATTAATTACTTTATTTAAAAAATATTTTAATTATAATTAATAATTAATAATTAAAAAATACTCATTTTATACATTATAATATTTTACAACTTTTTTTACTTAAGTAACGAACATTTAATATTATTTACACACAGCTTGCTACACTTTACCCACGCTACAAAAGCTAGCAGGTAGCTAGTTGCGTGTTATAGCTGTATCCCTTAACGTGATGTCGCCCATGGTAGAGAATGCCATTGCTCAGCATGATCTAGTAATCTCGCTAGCAAGTACCGTTCATTCTATCATGCCGACGCTGCTTGTCTAGCAATCAAGAACCAGACACAAGTCGTGACTACCAGTTATGTGTCGCCTACTATGAAGGAGCTTGACGGGCCCCCCAAAGCTGCAGGAGTCACCATGCTAAACGAGTTTGGGGGTGGACCCGGGCGATAACCATTGCTATGCCGTGAAAGTAATTGGTGAAGTCCATGAAAATGGTTGAAAGGTATTCAAGCCCAGCTTCCTGTAATTGTTGAGTCACTATCGTGTCTGACTGTACCGGGAAGGTTCGAGAGTTCTATTCCTACCGCAGCAGTCTTCCAGCTCCTGAGGCATCTGACAATCCCCTTAATTTCAAGGTACGCACAACAACTGCATCAGAAGCAAATGAAACACAAGCTAAATAACAGTTGATGTTCAACCAATCAGTTCTCATAGTCCCCACGAGGCGCTTTGCTCTCTCGACATAACGCCGCTATCTTTCTCAAGAACAGGGCAGTAGCTGATTAAAATATCCAATGGCCAGGTAGGTCATGGCCAGTGCTGTTCCCTACCATGTCGTGGACGGCTATGCCTTCTTCGCCTACCCGAACTGAAACTCGGTTCCGTTTCGGGGGTACGATCAAAGCCCCGAAGTCCAAACTGTCATCCACGGGTCCCTCCGATATGATGGGAACCACCCTCAGCTCGTACGAGCTTTGATCGACCTTGGATGGCTCAGTACCGACACCAAAGACTGGCTTTCTCCAGGCATGACATGGGCTCAGCTCCAGCAGAACGTCACCGCTGCGGGCACCACGTCCGAGCCTGATCTTCTAAAAAAAAAAAAAAAAAAAAAAGGTAGACGAGCTGTGCCACTTCCAAAGCTCTGAAGAGCGAGAGACCGTCATTTCGGGCTTGCTCTGGATTGGCCTCTTTTCCGAAAAGCAGGCTCCTGTTAAGGGAAGCTTGTTGAACACCCTTTCAGCTCACCTGGATGAGGTCTGCAAGTTTCAGCCTAATGAGCGCGACTTAGTCATGCTTCAGTACAAGTTCGTCATCAACTGGCCGAATGGCACAACGGTACGTCAAGTAGGACATCTTGCAGCCTAAGAACACGCTTCTAACACTGTATCTAGGAGACGATCACTTCTACCGCGGAGCTTCTTGGTGAGCCTGGTGCTTACTCGGCAATGTCGAAGTCTGTCGGCGTTACATGCGGGATTGCGACCCAATTGCTCCTCGATGGCCATCCCGCTATCGCGAAACCTGGCATTGTTGCGCCCTATAGCCGAGGTATATGTGATGCGTTACGTGAGAAGTTCGAGCCGGGGGGAGTTAAAGCTTTTTGAGAAAGCTTTGTGGCTGTGTGGGATAGTTACATAACTAACGTATAATACAGTTGTGTATTTAAAAAGCAACAGTTTTAAGCAAAGAAATAACAAGTGCAAAAAGGGTAAACTAGAATATAAAAACTGTTGAGCTACGGTGGTAAACCTTTTTTCAAGCTCTTAGTACACATAAACTTTCGCAATTATGCATAAAGACACCGGATCACTAATGAAATAATCCCGAACTCCTTGTTGTTGGGTGTTAACATGGCTTGTTCGTGTGATTATCCAACTAGCAAACCCTCCCAACGCTCTGGTATGGTATCCCAAGCTCCCTTCAATATTTTACCGACTCCGACTCTTTCTACCACCGGCTGTCCAGAAGCTGCGTGATAGCCTTTTCTGATTATCAACATGACATTGACTGCCCCATAGGGGCCGAGAGCTTGAGAATCAGCTAAGGAGCATTCCTCGCTCGAGAAACAATACGCCTGGGAAAGTACCACAAACTCATGTGTACTTGAGAGTTTTCGCCGGTAGGATGATGGCAAGAGTATAGTCCCCAACCATGCTTCGTCTACATCCTCATCCGCTCGGTTTACGAATGTAATACCGAAGCGGGCGATCCGACGTCCCCGGTCACCCCACGGAGCAGGAAGACCTGGATTTCCACCTCTTTGGTGCAAAGTGAGTTTGAACCGTGCTACTTGGGCATGAATCTGCAAGTAATAGTCCATAGGAATCTGCGCATCGCTATTGTTGGTATGAGAGCCGGGCCTGATAACTTTGCAATATTTAGATAGCAAAACCTTGTCCAGGTAATCCTCTAGAGCCGGAAGACCATTCCAGTCAAAGGGATCATCATATTTGATGGCCCCTATCCACCCAGCCCATGACCAGCTGGGGTTTATGGGGGCTTTGGTCCTCTCATCGACCGCGATCCTTCTAAGTTCGTGACGCGGTTGCCATAGAAGAGCATGTATGAGTTTGTGGTCAGACCACATTCCCCAGGCAAATACTGGACCGTGGGTGTTCCGGAGCACACCCAGGATACCCTCGAACCCGGGGACTCGATCAACGGCGTAGGTCATGGTCCGAGAAGTATATTCGGTGACCATGCGCAGATAATTCTCAAATGATGTACCAAGGCGGTACTCGTTCCGACGGGTTAGTGTAGATGGACCTCCTGCGCGACTGGGTGTGATCTTTTGCTGAGCAGCGTTGGTAGAAATATCGCATCCTAGTAAGTTGAAGTCCTCACTCCATAGAGCCTGACCACACACGAAGTATACTGTGTCATTGGTAAAGATCAATAGGCGCCTTGACAGTAAGCGTTCCTGATAAGTCCAACCTCTCCCATTCCAGGTGGACTTCTGCAGTGCATCCTCACAGTCGGGCAGAAGCGAGAGTAAGGTCAACTCATCAGAATATCGAGCAGTATGCTGGGAAATATTCCTCGAATTCTTTCCAACGCCTGGTAACCCCGCATTAGCATCATCGCCTCCGGCGGCGACGATGGTGAAGCTTGCTCTACGATAAATAGAATCCATCAACCGTAGTTGAACCTCTTTATCGGCATTATCGTCCTGTACAAGACAAAGTGAATCAACCCATAAGTATCTATGCCCTAAGAGACGCGTCAACAAGATGGCATCCCGAATCGTTTTCGGGAACGAGTCGAAATTCCTTGTCAGCGACCCGGGCTGCATCAACTCCCACAGCGTTTCCTTTAGGGTCTTGAAGACCTCGACACGGCCCCAGACATAGCTCAAAGCCACGAAGTCATCCGGATTACTGGTTTTGACCAAACAATCTTCCCTGACATCTAGCAACCTGATGAATGGGAGAATAGACCCGTCGGGGAGATGTGGCTGTCGACAACCAGCCAGATGCCGCTCCTCACAAGTCCGAAGCCATGTCTTCAGAAAACCTATTTCAATAGAGCCCTCGTGTATTGTTCTGCCCATAAATAAACCATCCTCGTTCTCCCTCGCCAACGGAACCACATCGAAAGGCTCAAACGCGTCCTCTGATCCGACCATCTCGGGTAGGATACGTAACCTCAGCGTCATCAGCGCAGTCTCAACCCCAGTCTTCTCATCCACCTCATCGAATACCACGTCCGAGATCCAGCATCCAAGCACTTCAGCCTCTCGCTGGTGCATTCTCGTGGAGGCAGAGTCCGCAATGAGCTTGCAGAAGACGCAGTACTCGCTGCGCTGGACGACGTCCCAGAGCGTGCCGAAGTGCCAGTCGGGCGGGAGGCTCGCCGTGCGAGGCCGCGCGGCGAAGTCGGTACATTTGAGGTCCATGGCGCGATGGCGCGCGCATAGGTGGAGGCTCCTGTCTTCGGCGGGGAGCTCCACCTCCCGGTCCCAGGCACGGGAGGACGGGCGGAGTGGGCCGTTTTTAGAGGTGTCGGTCGCGGATGCGCCGATGAGGAGAGACATGGCCCGATTTCAAAGATACGGGCAATGGCTCACTTTATGCGACTTTTCATGGACCTATCTATCACACGCTGAAGCAACGCAGATAGTCTTACTCTTACCATGGAACACAGGGTCCCGGGCAGGGCGGTGGACACCATGGTTGAGCCACATTCAAAGCCACACAACAACAATAGCCCTGCGGACCATGTTGCGCTTTGGTATGGTTGACAGCCGGCAATCTTATAGTTACAACGAACGTGTTAACGACTAGGATGATTATGTAAAAGATAATTTAAGTTTGTATTATACTATAATACGTATAATAATAGCGCGCAACCCACGGGTCGCCGCAGCTGTTGCCTTTAGAACACATTACAGCCGTATACTTACGGTAAACCCTAGAAACGACCCTCGGGATAATAGGGAAGATGTCACGGCTCTGGAGTCGCAAGGTGTATGGTTTAGAATAGATTATTTGGTTGCGCACCTGAATATTTTGGCGTTCTTTTGACGGGCTCAGATGGATTGCCCCTAAGCAGGGCGAGGGAGTTGCAATAGTTACTACTAGGCTGCTGCTACGCCATCATAATCACACGTTAGAGGTAATATCAAGGGTTTTAATGTAGCCATTTTCTAACAAGCCATACCTTTTCATCTCATCTGTCTAAATAACGGGGTTTTTCCTTTCAATTTCTCTTCCTCGCTCGATCTTCTTATGTGTCCACAAAAGCCTTAACATTTTCACCGAACATCTTCTTGCAACCTGAAGTTATATAATGTAACAGTACGGGTTGCAAGAGCTGTACGACTACACCACAAAAGAGGAACGTAGCTAGGTTGGGAGACTGCCTGTCTTGCAACGCCTTATGCACGGAATAACACCGTCACGGGACCGGAACCGAACGGCAACAACCACGGTGCCGTGATGTATAAGTCTTCGTTTGCGAGTGTATCTGCGTTCCTAGAGTACTTAGACGAACCCCAACAACACATTGCCTCCGAGTACTTGAAAACATGCCTGAACCTTGGCTGGCGAACGGAGAGAAAATCCGTAAGGGAGAGGTAACCCCGACCATGATTGACCTTGAGAATTGGGATGAATTAAGGCGGGGATTAATTCTATTCAATTAACGGGACCCCTAGATTGAATTGATTGAATCTAACCGACTCCGCTTCAACGCAACGCGTTAATTGAATTGACATTTGGCGTACACCATTAACAACTGTTGATAACGTTGATAAGTTGAAGGAGTCCGTGCGAGACAACGTCGTCAATTCAATCAACGAGGGCTGAATGTTGACGTTGATTACGTATACGAATCGGCGAGGCTTCGTCGAATTGAATTGAATTGACGGTTGATCAACCAAGTTGATCAACGGTGGAAATGCGTTGAATTGATCCCCGCCTTGGGATGAATAAGAGCCAGGCTGGCTGGTGCCACCTATTTCCAATTCATTGTCTAGTTATCAACTACAGTAATAATAATGT
Organism: Xylaria sp. JS573; assembly: GCA_000966885.1. Taxonomy (NCBI): domain Eukaryota; kingdom Fungi; phylum Ascomycota; class Sordariomycetes; order Xylariales; family Xylariaceae; genus Xylaria; species Xylaria sp. JS573. Next base: position 652,284 of record JWIU01000006.1, on the reverse strand, counting down.
AAGCTCAAGGTCTCTCCGTCGATCTTAGGTACTAACGGTAATATGAGGGCTTGGCTGCTGAGGCAGGTAAATCTACTGTATAGGGGGTAAGAACCGGGCTTATAATACCCTGTGTACCTAGCTATTTTGGCAGTAGTGAACCCCATTGTTACAGAAAAATAGGTACCCCTTACGAGAGAGGTTGTCCTACCTCTATGCGGGGAAATAGCACCAGGTTATCTAACGTAAGGTCCTATAGTGTCGATGAAGGATGACGCATAAATCCAAGACAGGTTCTCCCTACCGGTAGTTCTACCCGATCGGTGAGATGGTAGCTTACCTACGTACCAGTCTTCGGTTAGACGTTCCGATACCAAGCACGTACCGTAGTTATTGGAAAAGGCTGGAATCGCGCAGCAGGCGGAACCCTTTAGCTACAGGTAATACTGGGTCTATTACATGAGTGTCGTAGCTGTGCTCGGTTGTATTCATGCATGATTGGCTCTGAAGCGACAGGAGGTATACGGGTGGTCTGCCACTTACGACGTACAGGTAGATGCTCGTAGATCTGGTTACCTAAAGTGCAGTTGAACTACCTACAGTACGTAGTTTAAAACTATATTTGGAGCTGTTCAGTCTGTTTTACGGTGATCGTCTCCTCACCCGACTGGGCGTTTTGCCTATGTGGATGTTTACTATGGGGCCGTTCAGCTCTTTATGGCCGTCGCTATACCACAAGGAGAAAGATGGCCACATGGGGTAGGTAGTCTAGTAGGTGGGTGGCCGGGTGGCCTCATTTAAGGTTATATTCCAAAATAGAAATAATTTGCACAGCCAGCCAGCCTGAGCTGACGGGTCAGCCGGGTTAGCTAACTCGTTCATATGAAATGGCAGATTGGCTCCTCAGCTGCACAGAATCAGCAAGTCCATCACCGCCTGCTGTCAGCTAAGGCTGCTGCGTACCTACGCAGGATCATCGGGCTGGTAGGCCACGCCGCAGCCGTGCTTCAACCCCGAAAGGGAAACCTGCCGTTTCGAAGCTCCTATCAACCCCCAGACTGATGAATGATCCACTCGTGCTCTACACCAAGGCGAAAGCATTAAGTAAACAAGGCTGAGTCTTCAGTGATCACTACCATTATGGGCCTTAGCCAAATCTGAAGATCGCATGTGTGAAGGGGCTATCTCCAACCGCACCTAAGCGGCTGCTCCGCATATCACCACCCGTATTTGTCCCCGTACTGCCGTATCTGCTCTAAGAAGCTTGGCGACTTCAAAGCCACGATGATATCACTATGAATTGGGAGATAGACATCGTAAGATCGAGACACAATGACCCCAATGCTGGATATAAAAGGGCGATACAGATGACCGACATGTCTGGCTCATCATTCGGTTCTCCATCATTCTCCATCATACCTACCTACTTCCTAACCTCTATTGAGAAGACATTTTCCCTTCCACTTTTGTCTCAACTCTCAGTTTCTACAGCCAGGTATCATGGCACTCCGCCGCCTCGCAGCCGTCGCGTCTCTGGCGTCGATGTTGGCCCTGAGTATCGCCAATCCCATGCCAGATTTCACGGGCCTGAAGGCATTCGAGAAACGAAAAGACGAACGCGCCGAGTGTGCCGTTGAGCTTGACGGATCAGAGACTCGTCAGATCCAGGTGTGGGGCTCGGACATCATTGACGGCTACGGGGTCGGCAAGTTCCTCGACAAATGGATCAAGAAGAACGGCGACAAGGACTGGATCAACCGTATGGACAAAGACCTCTACGCAACAGGGACATCCAAGTTTTGGTGCAACAGTCTGGGCGGCTCTCAGTGCCCCGACCCAGACTCATGCAGTAAGTTCAACAATGTTTTGCGGAGAGCGATGTTTGGCCCGTATGAGCAACGGCAGGGCTAATTAAGGAACACAGCCACTTATCTGAACAAGCACATCGTTCAGCTTTACTGGATCTTGACGGCGGCGAAGAACCACTACGAAATGTTTAACCATCTGAATGATTGGCTGCAGACCAAGACTATCCAGGACACTTTGGCCATCCCAGACAGTAAGCGCGTCAAATATCCCATTTCCCCATCCCGGTGCTAACCACACTGTAGTCTGCGATAAGTTCGGGGGCAAGGCCGATGAGAACTCTGACATCTGGGGCAAGGTTATCGGAGCACTGGTGACAGCGGCCGGCCTGGCCACTGGTCCCGCTGCCCCCATGGCCGGGCCATTGACCGTCGGTGTCGGGGCTGCCAACTTCGGCAATGCATTTGCAAGCAAGCAGGTAGATTACACGAAAGAGGTGGCCGACCAGCTAGGCGGAGCGTTCAAGGCTCTGATAGACGGGCTCAAGGCTAACCTGAACACCGCCATGACCGGCTCGGACAGCGATTCCGGCAAGAAGGCAAAGGACTTGCCGGGCTTGGCTGGTAACTACGAAACCAGCATCGCCAAGTACTTCAACAGAGGCCGGTGGCTCGTGACCAACATCGAGAAAGAGATGAAGCCTATTCTAGACAGTACGGCCAAGTACCTGAAGCAGGGAACAGTCATCGCCATTCTCAAGGCCCGCAAGTTTTTCATCTTCATCAACGACGACCTCAAGGAGGACGAGTGCAAGGACGACGGCCAGTACTGGCTGGAAGACGGCTGTGCGGACCTTTGGCAATTGGATGACTCGAGCAAGAAACATGCCATTGCGTCAGGTGCAAAGAAGGACGAGGCCAAGGCGATGAAGGAGTCCAAGTATGGTAGCTTCGACATGAAGAAGACCTACAAGAATGCCATTGAGTGTGCGAGAGCGCACTCCGATGGCAAAGGAAAAGTCGACCCGAACAATCTACCAACAGGTAAGAATGAATCCAGAATGCTCTTGTGTGTGCGGAAGAAGACATACTGACTTGGTTCACTACAGACGGATCGCTACCCGAGTGCTTCATCGACTTGCCGGTCATCAAGGCCACGAAGAAGAAGCACTACGGAAAGTGGGAAATGCACAAGATCGACAAGGACTACATCAACAGCAGTCCCTACAAGGGTTATGACAAATAGAGTCACAACACACTGAGCAAATATGATTACCTACACACCAGGTGGTTGTATCTTTATCAGGAGACTTATTATGGCTAGGCTGCCTTTGGAAACGTACATATCAAGATGGAACCAAGGAGGGGGAAATTGTTCACGGTTACAACTCTCACACCAGCAGTGATAGATGGTGGTTGGTGAACTGCATTGTACATAGGGGATACTGACTCTCTTTCTAACAGGTATATATGATTATTGGAATTTTTATTTACAGTAAGAACGCCCAGTCTACGAATGTCACTGTGATGCCTAGAACTTTACCTCGCAAACGGAGATTCAATACGAGCATTAATCGTCTCAGTGGCCATCGCTGGCCAAGAATGCTCATTCGACGCTCAGGTTCCGGCCAATTAAACTTCTCAGCGTAGTCCTGGTAGTATACAAGGAAATAGGAGTCCTCCCAAAGGATGGAACAAGCCGTTGGTGGACTATCCACGTATAGAATCGGGAGGGACGGCCCGGGGGGTTGGCGGGCGTGGCGCCCAAGACCAAGCTAATAATGGCATCGAGCTATAAGTAGTATAATAACTTCGACACTACATGCGGAAGGTCACTAGGAAGCAGGAGCGGCTTATGGGCTTTGATTTCCGAAAGGGAGCCGACTCTCCCAAGACGTGTTGAAGCGCTATGGCCCAGAGAACGTGAAAATGCTGGAAGATGGTAATAAATCATGACATCCCATGAGTCACTGAAGCTATACAAGCAATGGGGTCTTAATGAGAAAACTATGATAGGGTCCAAAAACATCGGCATAGGATACGAGATAACAGTACGCGACGTTGCTTGGATAGACAGCAATCGTATTATGGAATAACCTTGGGCAGATTTGGCGTCACGGAATCACTCTACAGCCGAACGCCTGAAATCAATCATGTCCGGTTCTCATTGGGCATCCCCTGGTTTGATTTCATGTATGGATATACTACAACTACTTGGTTTTCGACCGGTGAAGTATATAGAGAGCCATATATTTACGACTTCATGACAACGCTCAGCTAAAGACAAGGAACAAGAGACAGTGAGCCGCAGGCCATCCGAATGAATATCTAGCTGGACCAGCAGCATAAAACATCGTAGACCATCGGGTGTCTTTCACGGCTCGGGCTGGGGCTCAGGCTGGGGCTCAGGCTGGGGCTCAGGCTCGGGCTCATCCTCAATTACCGGGGAATCCTTACCCCTCTTATTCTTCCTACCAACAACCTCCACGGGTTCCGGCTCCTCTACTCGGGTAGACGGCCCACCGTTGTCGGGCTCATCCCTGTATCTGTCCTCCTCGTCATCGACAGATACGGGCGTATGACGACGACGGCCCCGGAGCCATGCGGGAGCTTTCCAGTCCGGTGCCCGGACGTTCGGTATCGCGGGCAGCTTGATTTTGGGCAACGACTGGAACCACGGGGCCGGAGGCGGCGAGGACGGGCGCAGGCGGTGGCCGCAGTCGGGGCAATCGGGCGGGACGACCTGCCACGCCAGCCATTGCGTCAGATCATGGAGCGCAAGACCGATAGATAATTCGCGTACTGCAAGATAGAGGTGGATCAAACTGGATCCGGGTCTCGTTAGCCCCCCTAATACTACTCGCACGTCGTAGACCGTTCCCTACGATTAGGCTAGGTACTCACAAGTTGGCAAAAAGTGGTATGGTAGCATAGGCGGCTAGCATAGCTAAGTCGGCCCTGTCGCTGACTCTAGTCCACGTAAATACCAACACGATCATGAGCGCCGCGGCGAGGATCGTATCGACCATGAAGGCAAGGACGGGGCGAGCCGTTTCCGTCGATGATTCGTCGACGGGGCCATGTCCGATGCTGTTACGTGATCTCCTCGCCTGGCGTGAGACGATGAAAAGGTTTACGGCGGCAGAGGCGGCGAGGGGCGCCAAGGCGACGGCGGGCACCGGGCTGCGGGAGACGACGCCGTGGGCGACGCAGAGAGGGAACGCCACCAAGAAGCTTGGGCCAGTGAGTATGCGCAATCGCCGTCGCGTGTCGGCCATGTTTCGTTCGCCCGTGTGGATAGACTGACGGCGACCGTATTCGATGACGGCTTTGCAGGAGGAATAAGTGAGGGGCGACGCCCATCAAAGGGGGTGGATGCCTATTAATCACCCTTCGATTGATGAATGCACCATTGTTGCAAGGATCATGTATCCAATGGGACGTAGATCCGGATTATCAGATTCCGGATCTTACTACTACCATCAACGGCCCCGATACTACGTCGATTGATGCCCCATATTATAACCCTTGTCGTATCCTGTTTGGACGAGAAGGCCGGCATTGGCCCATACCTTCATTAGATATCATACACAGCTACGATGGCCGGCTGTATACAGAACCCAAGTCCCGGTGCTGTTCCTCGGAACGTCGTTGTCTTCTCCCGCAGATGACTGGGCGTGGCTAAACCAACCTGTTGCCCAAGGTTGCCGGCTCATAGATGATCGTTCACGATGGACGAAAGAAACAAAGGCATAGAGGAATCGCAGCCCGCTCGCTACGGCAATAACTAGAGAAATAGACCCATAACCCGGTCAGGATAAATCCAACCAACGCCCTTCCCTTTTTCTTTTTGCCTACCATTCCAGAGGCTCTGTCTTGACATCGCCACGATTCGTCTTGGGCACAGCGGCCGCCTCGACCTTGACAGGGCCTTTCCTCTCGAGGTAACCTGTGCCATCCAACCAGGGGTATTTCTGTGTTCTCCTCTTCTCGAAAGCAGAAATCTGCTTCTCCATCTGCATCGTCAAGCCGATATCGTCGAGCCCATTGACTAGACAATGCTTCTTGAACGCGTCAACCTCGAAGCTACCCAGCTCCTTACCATCGGCCGTCTTGATTATCTGGGCCGGAAGATCCACTTCGATTTCGCGACCGGCTTTCGCCTCGGCAGTAATTCTCTCGATCGCCTCTTGGTCCATGCTCAACGGTAGCATGCTGTTCTTGAAACAGTTGTTCCGGAATATGTCACTTTGCAAAGTCAGTACGTCACATCATTCTCCCCGCTCTCTCGTCAACTCCAGGAGGTGGCCTCGGAACTCACCCGAAAGAAGGCGCAATAATGCATCTAATGCCGAAGTCCAACAGAGCCCAGGGGGCATGTTCACGACTCGACCCACATCCGAAGTTGGGGCCACTGACAACTAAAACTTTAGCATCCCGGTACGGCGCCTTATTGAGAATGAATTCGGCGTTGTCCTTGCCGGTTTCGGACTCATATCGCCATTGGTGGAAGAGCGCCTGGCCGAGACCGGAACGCTTGATAGTCTTAAGGAATTGCTTTGGGATGATGGCGTCCGTGTCGACATTGGACCGATCCAAGGGCGCAACAATGCCCTTCAGCTGGGTGAACGTGGCCATGCCGCCTGACGCGGGCGCACCGGCACCGGTATCCGCAGCAGAAGCAGCCCCATTTTCAGGTGCATCTATGATGCGGTCCATGTCCTCGTCAGTGAACATATCCTCGATACTCGGGTCGGCGACCTCTATCTTCGGGGACATCTTCACTGGCGAGAGGTGGGCAGCACTAGCGACCTTTCTCACATCAGCCAGCTTACCGACCAAGGCACACGCGGCGGCCATGACGGGAGACATTAGGTGCGTGCGACCCTGAGCTCCCTGGCGACCCTCGAAGTTGCGGTTTGAAGTGGAAGCACAGCGTTCTTTGGGCGACAGGATGTCTGGGTTCATGCCTAAGCACATTGAGCAGCCAGCCTCGCGCCAATCGAAACCGGCATCCTTGAAGATCTTGTCGAGACCCTCTTCCTCAGCCTGTTGCTTTACAAGCCCAGATCCAGGGACAATCATAGCGTGCTTGATGTTAGATGCAATCTTTTTACCATTGACGATCTTGGCTGCGGCGCGCAGGTCCTCGATACGCGCGTTTGTGCAGCTACCGATGAAGATCTTGTCGAGCACAATGTCCTGCATGGGCGTGCCGGCCGTCAGGCCCATGTATTCGAGGGCACGCTCGCACGCCTCCTTCTTCTGCGGGTCAGAGAAATCGTCAGGTCCTGGGACAACACCCGCAATCGAGATGACATCTTGGGGAGAGGTGCCCCATGACACGGTAGGAGCGATATCCTTCGCGTCGACGTAGACCTCCTTGTCGAACTTGGCATCCTCATCGGTCTTGAGAGTGGACCAGTAAGCAATGGCACGCTTCCATTGGGGGCTGTCCGGCTTGGGTGCGAGAGGCCGTCCTTTCAGATATTCAAAAGTGATCTGATCAGGAGCGATCATGCCAGCTCTCGCGCCGGCCTCGATAGACATGTTACAGATAGACATGCGAGCCTCCATGCTCAGACTTCGGATGGTAGAGCCGCAGAACTCGATGACGCAGCCGGTGCCCCCTGCTGTGCCAATAATGCCAATGACGTGTAATATGACGTCCTTACTGCTGACACCCGGGGCGAGGTCTCCTTCGACCTGGATCTTCATGTTCTCACTCCGTCTGGAGATGAGGGTCTGGGTGGCAAGGACATGTTCGACCTCGCTGGTACCGATGCCGAAAGCGAGAGCACCAAAGGCGCCATGAGTAGAGGTGTGGCTGTCGCCGCAGACAACAGTGGTGCCGGGGAGGGTGAAACCCTGCTCAGGGCCAATGATATGGACAATCCCTTGTCTCTTGTCGTTTAATCCGAAGAAGGTCAGATTGAAGTCGCGCACATTATCCTCGAGGGTGACACATTGGGTCCTCGAGTCGGCTTCTTTGACGAAACTGCCCACATCCTTGAAGTTGGTGCGGGGACTGGTTGGAACGTTCTTGAAGTTTCCGTCAGCCACCCAGAAACAATAAAGCAGAGCCAGAAGAACAAACGTACGTGATCAGTGGTCGCGAGGGTGCAGTCCGGGCGCCTAACTGCTCGATTGGCGTTTCTTAGGCCCTCAAAGGCTTGCTACAGTATGAGGGTTGTCAGCACATATAGACAAGGAAACTCGTGAGGCTGGCAGGCTGGACGGCAGGGTTCGCTTCTTACCGGAGATGTGACTTCGTGCACCAGGTGGCGGTCTTGGGTCAATTGTCAGCACTGAATATAATTATTCCGCCTTATCCGGAAGGCAACTAACCGATATAGATAAGGACAGTTCCATCATCCTTCTCGTCGACGATATGGTCGCGTAGGACCTTGTCGTAGAGAGTCAGCGGGCGTGAAACGGCGCCAGGCATTGTGACGAGAGCAGAGCGAAATAGATAGACGATCGGCAGAGGATTGGATCGTCCAGGCAGGGAGATTGTCCGTGTCGGCTCCTTTAGTAGTTTGCGAAGTTCTCTCTGGGTTTTCCTAGACCTCTCCGATGCCGGCGTGGGTAGAGGGGGTCAAAGAAGCCGGAGAGAGGTGGCAATTGAGCTAAATTCCCTTACAGTTGGAGATGGCGGGGAGCCCAGCCTGCCCAGGGAGAAGTTCAGAATCCAACAGAACCAACAGAACCTTACCTTTACCATTTGAACCCAACATCGAATACATCCTGTAGCTGGGTACTCGCCGGTACTGCTATCTATACGCGTGCGTATATGTATCTGTACCCGACTTATGTGGCTTTGGCCGTTCAAGATTTGAGTCGAGGATACCTAGGCAGGTAGGTATTCACTTCGCATACACTACGGCTAGCGCCCGGAGGCCTATTCAGCGCCTTCCAATCAAGATCCCCGCTTTACCAATCGCGCCGTAAGCCCTGCAGCCCGTTCTCCTGTAGCTCGGATGCCGGCGCGCTAGGTAAGCTACATCATACCTCCAGTGCATGTACATAACTAACGGTGCTCGAATCACCCTTACCACCAGAGATGGCATGCGCAGGCTATATGGCGTAAATGAAATTCCATGCATGTATTTGAATATACGGGGAAGAAGGGAAGGGCACCTGGGGCAATGGCCAAAAAACCTAAGCCCTCGTTCTTCTAAGTACTTCAGATGAATTTCGATGGCTACTTAGGTACCTAATGCCCGAGTAAGGATCAAGGTTGCTCGTTTCAATCATTTACTCGTGAGACATCCAGCAAACATGTGTCTGGCATGGGCTGCATGGGGTACGGATCTATAGGTATCTCGTCATTGAGGCTTACCTATGATAGAGTCCATAAGAGAGACAAACACAATCTCTCCCACTTACATTTTGCTTTCACTACCATACTAGGTACTGCGGGGGCTGCAAGGGACAAAAGACGGTATGGTCAATTGTATGGAGGACAAGGGCTTGCAAGGGCTTGCAAGGGCTTGCATAAGTTGTCAGCAAGACGAACAAGGGATTGTTCAGCACTCCTCAATGACACAGAAAGCCTTGCTCGATTGTAAGAGGAGGCTGTGAGGTAAATCTTTTGTTACCTCACATACAAGGACGACGTTGTTCAACAAGGCGAGAAAACAATAATAAATTAACACAAACCCTCACCATTCCAAGTAATCCACCATTCGCTATCTACCTCACCAAGCCAGAAGAGACTCGGATCATACATTCGTACCTACCCGGAAAGGCTGTATCAATCCAGGACGACCGACGCGATACATACCAGAGCAAGCCGGCTTGCTATTGAAAATGTGGAACAATCCAACCCCGACTACATCGCTGGCCACGGCGCCATGGAAAAAGACCCCGATCATTGACCTCGTCCCAGGATCCGTGGCGGACGCAACGCCAACAGCACGCACGACGCCTGCCACCGACGACTGTCGAGCAATCGTGTTTTACTACGCTTGTGGATGCCTCGCACACCCACCCGTCTATTTTTGTTCTACTAATTCTTGTCAGCACACCACCTGCGCCGTTATCGTTGGCGTCAAGCCCTTTGCGTGTAAATCACTGCTGGGGCGCTCCGAAGCATGCGACACGGAAAATCCAGGTGCCAAGAGGTTTGTCCGCGAGGTTGATACTGCTGACAGGTTGGAGAGCTTGATCGTCATTCCTGATGTACCCAAGGCGGAGCTCGGGGATGCTATTCCTCCTTTCATCGATGCACCCTTTGTCAACTGGGAAGACGAAATCCGCAGCCATTTGCAGCGGAGTATGGGACTGAGCCCAGAGAGCCCAGAGAGCCCGACGGCTGTAGACGAGGAACTCAGCGACAAAGACGATGACACCGAGTTTGTGACCATTCCCCTAAACGATCCAAGCACGGATTTGGATGCCTCATCTACAGTCGCAGGTGCAAGCCGGTGGCATGAAGACGGGTGGAATCTGCCGCCCGCGGCCGAAGACAAGCAAGGGCGAAAACCTTTCTACGACGAGGATGACTACGAGGACGACGACGAGGATATGACCGAGGACACGCTCTACACTTCAGAAGACAAAGGTATCGATTATCTCCTCAGCCTGAGATCTTGCGGCGGTTCAGACGACGACGCATACGATGACGATGACGACGATGACGACGACTTCTTCCCAGGTCCTTACACGAGGAGCAGTCATCAGCCAGTCAGCATTGCACCCAGGGTGCAGGAGCCGCAACCGCGACCCAAGCCGTTTTGGTCGCGTATCGGGCTATTCAAGCAGTCACAGTAAATACTCATTGTAGGTGATGGGATGCTTACCCTCGGCCACTCTAGTCCTCAAACCGGCCTACATAATTAACCTCGACAGTACGCATAATAGATTTCACCACTTACGTGTGTTAGTAGCCCGCCTGCTTATCAGCTTTTGGTTATCTAGGTATTCAGGTTTCAAATCTTCTTTTAATCATTTCTATAATAATACATGAGCGCCGATGACTTATAAAGCGAGGTACCTAAACCTATTCCATCAATCTCTGGTGTAGTGACCAAAGTGTGCCGTTGGATTCGTCCCCTTTCTCCACAGCGTCTACCCATTTCCCCACCAGCTTATATGCGAATTCATTATCACAGTTCTGCACCGCAGCCTCGTAGTCCCTCATTATCCTACTGCGGCGGAACACCTCGACCCATCCGGGGCAGCGATAGACCATCTCGTCCAAAAAAATATCTCGCAAGAGCGATATCTGGTACTGTCTAAGGTTTTTGTGATATACGAGACCATCGCGATTGCTGTCTGGTTGTGTTTGTGTGAACATGTAAAGGAGTTCGGGGGATAGGGGCTCAACCGGCCGATCCCGCGCTTGCTGTAAAAAGGCCGGAAATTGACAAGCTTCGTAAAGGGGGAGACAGGACACACATTCCCAGTCGACGATACCGCAGAGAACGCCATCTTGGTCGACAAGGATGTTGTCAAGAGATATGTTGTCATGCCAGAGCATGGTTGGTTCCCATAACTTCCTATCCTTTTCTTCCGAGTTGTCGTCCTCGTCAGTAGACTTCTCGTCAGAACTCTTACCCGTGGTTGGGAAGAGCTTGTCCTCTAATTCTCGAAGGCGTTCGGCGAGATTCAACATATTTTCTGTCATTCTTCGCTGACTTTCACTTGTGGCGTCATGTATCCTGGCCAGAAGGTCATCGCGAACAAGATGGAGGCGGCTCTCGGTCCATTCCGAAACGTCTTTGAAAGGGCCCCTACGGTGATCTATGCAGGCACGGTCGCCCCAAAAGAAAGCCATGGAGGCGATCTCTCCAACCTGGTATTCCGAACTGGACCCATCCCTGGCCGACAGCCGAAGAGCCCCAATTCCTCCGTGAAACTGCTTCTCGAACGCAGCTGCGGCGTATGCTGCAATTTGCTTCACAATGCGCTCTTTCGCGTCATGAGTGACGGACTGCCAGCACTGGGAAAGTGGCATCCCGTCGACCCGATCCATGAGTATCCATTCGAACGCAACATGAGTATTTCGGGAAGAGTCCCAGCATTTGATCTTCGGTACAGGGAGGTTGGTGTTCTCGTGGATCCATTGCAGTGTTGCGACCTCACTTTCAATTTTGAGCCGGGGGCAGACGGGCAGAGACACACGCATAATGAAGTGGTTGTCTTCGTACGAAACTGAGTATAACTTATTATAGACGCCTTCCCAGACCTGCTCAACAAGATATGCCTTGCTGGAATCAACTGTGTCTTGGAGTGTCAGGATAATGGAGTCGATAGTTGGCTGTAAAGTCCATTGAGGTTGAATCAAGAAACTGTCTTTGCCAGCAACCCATTGGAGGCCATAGCTCGGGTCACCCTGATGAGGACGAGTGTCTAGAATAGGAATAATGCTTATGGGATTCAGAATGTTTGCATTCAAGATATTGCCCCTATAGTTATCTCCCTCGGAAGGAGGACCTCTCAAAGAAGAGTCGTTGGGCAGGCTGGCTTCTGTTTCAGGGTCACCAAAAAGAGAGAGGTCAGAGGATGAATGGCAACTTGGGCTTCCAGGCTCCTCGGGGCCGCCCCTGAACTGGATACTATCACCTGATGCTTTGTTGGCATCGAGGGTCATGTCTTAGTTCAGCTGCGGCAAGGACAAGCCGCATCACAAGTATACGTATGGCTGGCTGTGAAAAGACGCTGGGGAATGGGGAGAAGGACAAAAGTGGTAAGAAAGGAAATAGGTGTCTAGTTATGTTTATGCCACCAGGGAAGAGAAAGTACTGCACTACTACCTATGTTATGGTGTAAGGAGATGTGGCCAGGCACTTCCGATGGGCTTCAATAGGCAGAAAAGATGATTCTAACCGGCTATGGAGTATCAAGAGGAGTGTACCTATCTGATACCTCCATTTAGTGGGATGCGTCTAGGTTCGTAGCCAGCTAGACAGGTGTGGTGTGAGATGTCCATGGTGGTTCCTTCCCCCGGAGGTAGACATATAATAAAGATATCCAGGGGAATAATGGCAAGGCGGGAAATGTACGGCAGCTTTCTGTCTGAAGCTGTAGTGTTCATGAACTTCAGCTTCGGAGACCTGGGACATTGAATGCTATGGTATGTAGTTCTACGAGATGCCAACGTTATTCACAGATACAACTGGCCGGAATTCTAACTGAACCCTTTGCCAATAGCAGAGAGACCTCATATGGACATACCTGGCTCTTCGGGGTACTGGTTTATCTACGCTCCGGGCCCGGGAGAGCGCTCTACACACAGGCACCGTGATACCATGTCTTGTTGACTGCTGCCAGTGATACCTAGCTTACAGGGAGGGCCGTATTACACGGGGACAAGACGGATGCCAGGCAAAGTTCTATCGTTAAGATTAGTACATAACAATATGCTGTCACCATGGAGGTTCAACATTCGCGATGTTGGTTGGTATACTTCTGTCTACCCCCCTCGGTGTCGTATCGGAACGAACTCGGAGACGGACAATACATACCGGGCTATCTCTCACATGCACCCCACGGTTGCTTACCGAATCTGAACAAAGGCGTACACATGTGGATGGTCGGCATGTACGTTAGGCGCAATGTACATACTGTACCTATATGAAGGCTTATTTGTGATGGTGAAGGATGATGAACTGCAACACCGTAGCCGCTTCGTGTCATACTGTATGCGACATTTTCTCCCTTTTCTTCGCAGAGCTTGAGACAGACGCCGGGCTGCCGGGCTGCCGGGCTTTCTCCGACGCTACTAATTCAGGACATTCTCGGCGCATAGATGTACCTCTAGCTGATAGGTAGCGGTAGGTCGGGCACATGGATGGCTGGATGGATGCGTGCATCCAGTGCGCAGGATGTACCTTTTCAATGCAACGTCCACTGACGGGCCGTCAGTTCTCAACAAGTGGGTACACGTATCGGGCTGCACCGTGTTCGCCGTGACGTACATTCCACTGTGCCGCTGGCCCGGTTCGCAGTCCTTTCTACAGTGCCCATTGGGGAGAGCGGCCTTTTCTTGCCCCGGAACTGCAAGTAAATACTTTTTTGACCGTTGCCAGCCAGCAATTCCCTGTTCTCATCCTTCTTTTCTCTCTCTTACCTACCTCTACCTCTCTATTTAACACCAGCGATTGCCTATCGTAGAGATAGAATATTTCCTCTCCCCTCTCCTTGATAGAGTGCTCCGTCCTCCCTTTCCCTTGTTAGACAAGAGACTCGTAATAAACATGATCCCCGCACGAGCTATCTTCGGTGGCATCCAGCGCCGGGCGTTCTCCGCCTCGGCGCGAAACGTAAGAAGCTCTCAACTTCCCCCCCCCCCCCCCCCCCNCCCGTTGTTTCGGCCAGGCGCATCCATTGGATGCTGCCAAACGTGTCGGAAAACAGAAGTGAGCCTCAATTGCTGACTCTGCTGTCCTGTATAGCTCTCCAAGGTCACTGTTCTCGGTGCCGCTGGTGGCATTGGCCAGCCTCTTTCTCTCCTACTCAAGCTTAACCCCAGAGTAACCGAGCTTGGCCTGTACGATATTCGGGGCGGCCCAGGTACGTTTCACCTTCTACAAGCGTCCATGGCCTGCCTCACGGCCAGGCACCTGTCCCATTCCACCATGTCCCTTGTGTCCGAGTATCTGGCGGATTGTGCCCCAGCTAACAAGCACTGATGCACAGGTGTCGCGGCTGATATTTCGCACATCAACACCAAGAGCGTCGTCAAGGGCTACGACCCCACGCCCACCGGCCTCGCCACCTGCCTGAAGGGTAGCGATGTTGTCCTGATCCCCGCCGGTGTCCCCCGGAAACCCGGCATGACCCGAGACGATCTCTTCAACACCAACGCCTCCATCGTCCGCGACCTGGCCAAGGCCTGCGCCGAGTCATGCCCCGAGGCGAACCTTCTGATTATCTCCAACCCGGTCAACTCCACCGTCCCCATCTGTGCCGAGATCTTCAAGGCCCGCGGTGTCTACAACCCCAAGCGCCTGTTTGGTGTCACCACCCTCGACGTCGTCCGTGCTAGCCGGTTCGTCAGCGAGCTCAAGGGCAGCGACCCCAAGGATGAGAAGATCACCGTTGTTGGTGGCCACTCCGGTGTCACCATTGTGCCTCTCTTCAGCCAGAGCGGCCACCCTGACTTGACCTCCAACGAGGAGCTGGTCAAGCGTGTCCAATTCGGCGGTGACGAGGTTGTCCAGGCCAAGGACGGCGCCGGCTCCGCCACGCTGTCTATGGCCATGGCTGGCGCTCGCATGGCCGAGTCCCTCCTCCGGGCCTCCCAGGGCGAGAAGGGCGTCGTGGAGCCTACCTTCGTCGACAGCCCGCTTTACAAGGACCAGGGCATCGACTTCTTCGCCTCCAGGGTCGAGCTGGGCCCCAACGGTGTTGAGAAGATTCTTCCTGTCGGCGAGGTTGACGCCAACGAACAGAAGCTCTTGCAGGCTTGCCTGGGCGACTTGAAGAAGAACATCGACAAGGGTGTCTCTTTCGCCGCCAGCAACCCCCCTAAATAAACGTATCGGATTGATACTGTACGCGCAACGAGGATGGGTGGGATAGCACGCTATGGAGTTTAGAAGAACGGATGGAAAAGTCAGCGACTGGCTTGGATGGAGCAGGCTATCTTTGGTCATAGGACTCGGCCCGGCTTCGCTTCTGCCTGCTTCTGACGTGGGGAAAGCAATAAATAGACTTAGTACCTTGAGCTCGCGAACTGTACAATATTGGACCTGAAGATATGATACTATGATACCTCCTTTTTTCCCTGCAAAGGGAACCCGCAATCTCTGTGTCTCTTTGATATTGTGATTCTATAAAGTCGTTACGAATTCGTACATAAAGGGGGGAACCCCACCTCGCGCTGAGCCCACCACTACATAAGATAAGTAGGTAGGTAGGACGTCGTTAGGCAATGAATGCACTGCCTGCCGTTCGCTACTGGCCACTCGTATTTCTGCGACTCCTTGACATCTCGGGCTTGCCAACGACAGCCTCCAGAGCTCTTGCCAGGCCCGACTCGTCGTACCTCAGCATGCCGTCCACCCTCCGTCCGTAGACCCTCATACAATCCACGCCCAGAGCTCCCAGCTCTTCCTTGTTCACCCTGGGCGCCCCCTCGCCCTCGAGGTAGACGAGGTGCGTGACGTACCTCCCGACCTCCCCCCTGCCCCTCTCGTTGGCGTCGAAATCGCCCTGGCTCTCGGCGGCGGCGCGCGCGATGGCGCGGACGAAGTCGGTCGCCGACAGGGGCGCGGCGCTGGGGCCCGTCTCGCGGTCGACGCTCGGGTTGAGGATGAGCACCTTGTGGCGCAGGGCCGGGTCCGCGAGGGCGGCGCCGACGCCGCGGGGCACGAGGCTCGGCACGATCGAGGTGTAGAGGCTGCCGACGCTGTAGATGACGGCGCGGGCGCGGCGCACGGCCTGCACCACCTTGGCGTTGGCCACGGGCCAGATCTCGTGCCCGTACGGGTTGATGTACCAGATGCGTTCGATGCGCGCCGGCAGGTCCTCGCCGCCGCCGCCGCCGCCGCCGCCGCCGCCGCACTTGTTGACATCGATGTACTGCTTGCGCAGCGAGGGCAGCGAGCCGGGGAGCGTCGCGTCCTCGATGAGGTCGTGCGCCGCCGTCTCGCGCAGGTGCCACGACGGGTCGTCCGGCAGCGACGTGGGCGCCGACGGGTGCGAGATCGAGTTCTGGCCCGCGATGTGCACACCGTTGGCCAGCGAGGCGCATATGTGATGCGTGAAGTTGCTGTTGATGGCCGGCAGCGCCGAGACCGTGGGCGGGATGCCGCAAATGGTCGACAGCAGGTAGATTGCTGACTCTAGGGAGCCAGTGAACACTCGCGCGCTATAGTAGGTTGGTCAATGTGTGCATGTGCGTGTGCGTGTGCGTGTGTCTAATGTGCAGTGTTTCTACGCGCTTTCCCCCTACTTCCCACTGCCAACATCCCTTACGAATCGATGTGTGCAATTGCATAGAATACAGATGCCCACTTACCCAGTCAAGAACAGGTTCCCGATGCTAGCCTTGGCAAAGTTGAAGACGGAGCTGGGCCGCGCCCGCTTGACGATCTCAAGGTTCACGAGGTTGAAAATGGACCGGATGAGCTCGCGTTTCTCGCTTGCGACGTTTGTCCAGAGCTTGTCGCGGCCCTCGACAATATCTAGCCATTCCGACCGTGCCTGCAGCGGATCGGCGGACAGTCTGTGGTTGAACAGCTCCTTGATGGAGGCTCGCTCGGCATCCGTATCCGAATCCGGAATTAGACGGACGAGCCGACCTATAGGGGGTCCGACCGGTCAGGATTCTGTCTGCCAAGCGCCCATAGGGCTACGTATACAGCAGAACTTACTGCGGACATCACCGATACCTAACCGGTCACTCAAATCTGTTAATCTCGTGGCCAAGTGAGAGGTGAAGTAGGTAGGTAAGTGCGGCAACACCACGACTTACCAGGACCGCCAAAAACACGTATCAACTCGGACGAGCTCCCGCCGTTGTCACTGATGGGTATGATGTAATGAAGTGGGCAGTGGTGGCTTTCTCTGAGGCTCTCGAACACGTCAACCAGGCTGTTAGTCGCAGTTCCGCCACCGAAAACCACGATGCCCCGCGGCCGCGGAATATCCATCTCGTATGCGCCTGAGGGTAGGAAATGTTACGTATAAGTAAGGATGGGCACCTTGGGACCGTGTATCCGTTCAAGTCAGCTCACATCCGAAAGGTGAGCCGGCAGAGCTCCTTTAAACACCAAAGCTACATTGCCGCTTGTACCATTTTCGCATTCATGTATGGATTGATGTCGCGTGGTAGTTGTCGGAATATCCTGGTTAGGCTAGAGCAGAAAGGAGAGCCAAGCCGGCTGAGGGACAGGTACATGCAGGTACGTCAGTCAAGTACATATGTAGGTGCCTAGGTAGGTAGGCCAAGCACATGAGGGAGGATACCTGCAGTGCACACTGACTGATTCAACACAGGCCCGTTTTGGCCCAGGCCCCAAGGTTCCAGTGGAATGGATACATTGATGTACATCGATGTCGGGGGCCGGAACCATGAATGCCGGCCCGCTCCCGAGGTTTGTCCGGCTCTTCTGTATATTGGAAGGTCAGCTCAGATAAATCCATTCACAAGGGCAGCCGGGCAGCCGGGCAGCCGGGAAGCCGTAAATCCCACTCTATGAGTGGAATACACGTATATGTGGCATGGGGCTTTTTGCGTAAATCAAGCCGTATTTTAAGTGATCTATCCGTATATCCATATATCAGATATCTATACACACCGAAATATACGCACCTCAAAGTTCCTGGTTAAACATGTCAAACAGCAAAACATATGATCTACGCTAAGGTTGTTGCGCGCACAGTGGACGTTGGAACCGAGATTGGCCGTGTCCCGTATATTATTCCGACTGTCTATGTCTACAATGCTGACCACATCTATTCATGCATGCCCCATCTCTCGCACATGACCTCTGTCTTCTAATAGAATCCATGTGAAGGCCAGGCTTGATCACCTGGCTGCCTGCGGACGCGCACGAGCTTCGCTCCATTCCCGGATCTTCTGTCTTCGCTCCTCTAGCTTCCTCTCCATCTCTGCCACCTTCTCCAACCGCTTCCTCTCTTCCTCGGCATCCTTCAGGGCCTTTTCGGCTTCTTTCCTGACCCTCTCGCGCTCGTCCTGCTCCGGCCGTCGATTCGCGATGTCGCGAGGTCGATAGTCGCTGAACAACCGCTTGAGCACCACCTCAATGACCCAGCACCCAGCATAGTCGAGTACCATGATGGCAGTCATAGTCATCTTGAATTCATCGCTGAACTTGACCAGCTTCATCTGCTCATTCACCTCCGGTATGAATTCCGTTGAGCAGGAGAAGGCAATGGCAGTAACCGATATGATGCCCCAGAACATGCCTCGGTTTTCCGAGAGCGACTCTCGGAACGGTCTGCCCTGGTAGTTGACCGCGAAAGTGGAGATCTGCTGTATGAGTTGCAATAGGTACACCGCGCTATTGAGCAACGAGGGAGTAAACTCGGCTTCTAGGTCGACTACTTCCGATCGTCTATGTCAAAGTTAGCTCCCATCTAGGCTGGATGATTAGAAGGCATGCATATGGAACTTACGGCTCAAGCTTATCGCAGAATCGAGCGATATAGATCAACGTCACTATATGGACCGCAAACTGGCCAAGAATCGAGCCGATGATGTAGAAATTGAAGATGTTGGGTTGTGGTCTCTCCTTGGATAAGCCTTCGACGGATCTGGCGCGCGAGATGGAAAGAAAGCAGACGCTCATTAGCATCCCGCTAATGGTGATCTGACCATCGCCAAACTTAATACCTTCGAGATAAAGGACACTAAGACTGTAGGCGCTGATCAGACAGTTGAGAGCCAAGATCTTGTACATCTGGATCGTGGCGACTAGAGTGCAACGACCCTGTCGAATGATGTTCGGAACGGCAATAACACTTCGCAGCTTGCTGGTGAATGGCGCAGCAACTGAAGCATCACCCAGCTTGAGTGCTGGTGGTTCGTCATCGCCTAGCTCTTGTTCCATCATTGCGCTGGTCATCTTGTCGGCAAACCCGGCCGCCTTCTTAGCGACTTCCTGTTGTTTGGCTGCCCTAGGATCATTGTTGATCAGTTGCTGAGCCCCGGGGCTGGTCACCGTCTCGATATTCGTGCCATTCTGTTTCGCAAGCTCCTCAACCGTAGTGCCCTTCTTCTGTGCCTCCCGCTCCATAGCCTTTTGGTAGTGAGGGTTAGAAGGACCAGGGGGGTAGAGATGGGCAATTACCGCGGGAACGGGAGGGGCGGGCTGGTTGAATCTTTTCATTAAGTCGACCTGCTTTTGGTAAAGTTCCTTCATCTTGGTGTTGCGAGAGTGCTCGGCAATCCTTGTCAAATCTTCCGGCGTACCATTGAGAAGAGCTATACCGATATGGGCCTGTTTCAGGGCGCCGACATCGTTGGTACCGTCTCCAGCCATCAGAGTAAAATAGCCCATGTCCTTCATCCCAAGTAGGATCTCTTCCTTCTGCTTCGGGGAAACACGAGCGTATACCCAAGTATGACGTAGGAGCGAACGCCAGGCTGCGACATTCCCCTTGAATTGAGCCAACGCATATCCGGTGACACAAAGATCCTTCGATGCGATAATCTCCGGATCTATCGGTTTGGTTACGTCGACCTCGATGTTCGTCTTGTCATCTGCGCTTCGCCATACCAACTTGTCCCCTCCATCGTTGTGTTCCGGCGCATCGAGGATGAGGACATCACGATCGACAATTTCAACCTCTCGGGCGACATGTACGGCAGTGAGTGGGTTGTCTCCAGTAATCATGACGACACGATGGCTACTCTCATTCAACATTTGGACCGCCTGTTTTGCATCATCCTTGAGAGGACACTGAAGAACTAGGAAGCCTGCAAAGATGAGATCCGCCTCGACTTTCTCGCGTTTCAAGTCGTTAATTTTGCTGGGGCCCAGTTCGCTATCCGTAGTCAGCTGCTTATAAGCAAGAGCAAGCACACGAGAACCACGTCGAGTAAAGTATTTGTACGTCTCCTCGTAGTCTTCTGGGACGGTGACGAGCATCTTCATGATCGTTTCCGGAGCGCCCTTCACACCGGCAAAGGTTCCGCGTATCTTGTGGCCCGTCTTTGGATCCATAGCGTTGACTGTAGCAACAGAACTCTGACGCTTCAGGGCCGAAGAGAATTGGAATCGACGCTTGACCTGAACAGTTCCAGAGACGCCCCCGGTGGCTGCGACGGATGGTTTCGTTGCAAGCGTGTCGTTTTTGCCAAGAGCCCACCCAAGGGCGGCCAATGTGGCCTTTTCCATAGGATCACCAACGATATCACCATCTTCAAGCTTGACGAGAGCGTGAGCAGTAGCCAGCACCAAGGTGGTCTCTATGCCAGCCTCCTTAACAGAGGACATATGACTGTGAGCACCATCGGACTCGCGAGTATCAGGGCCAGAATGACCAAGGCCAAGCCCAGCAATGCCTTCCACAACAAGATCCTCGCCAGTCAATGTGCCAGTCTTATCGAAACAAGCTACATCTATGCGACCGGCG
Source organism: Xylaria sp. JS573 (assembly GCA_000966885.1). Lineage (NCBI taxonomy): Eukaryota > Fungi > Ascomycota > Sordariomycetes > Xylariales > Xylariaceae > Xylaria > Xylaria sp. JS573. Next base: position 631,444 of record JWIU01000006.1, on the reverse strand, counting down.
AATGGGATGCGGAAGGGTTCGGTACAGAAGATGGCAAGCTTGGCCAGGGCTGCAAGACTGGTATTGACCGCTAGACTGAGCTCCATCGGCAACTCGGGGGGGACGACACTGGTAACGATCAAGATGCAATCCAAGAGCAGTTTAGATCTCTTTCGGTCTTTCTTGACGCCCTCATCCCAAACATACCAAGAAGCAGCCAAGGCGAAAATAAGTAGGAATAGGATGAAAAGAAGGGCCTCGACATTGTTTGCAGAAACATGTTCCGTCGAGTAAATCATGGTCCGAACCAAGCTACCCTGCGATGTCTCAAATCCGGTCTTCATGACGATGGCCATGGCGCCATTATCGGGAGGTGCAGAGACTCCGGAGGCGAGCTTCGGTTTTTCCTCGTCGGGGTTGCCGTGCGTGATCTGAAGGACCTTGGTGCCACCCCACAGGAAGGCGTTCTTGTCGAGACCATCGCTGTCAATCGGTATGTCGCCGGGCCGCAACTGGATCGAATCTTTGAGTAGCGGTGTGCTTTCGCCTGAAAGCATAGCTTCATTAACGATGGCGGTGCCTTCGACGAGCAACATATCACAAGCCACACCACTGTCTTCTTTGGTGCGCGAGACGGAAACGAGATCGCCCGGCAGCAGCTTGTCGCTCTGGATTACGGTCCACTTGCCCATGCGGTAAACCCACATATCATAAGGCTTGATGCTCATGCCTCGAAACTCGTTCAAGGTACGCTGGCGCTGCCAGACGACAGTACTTTCGAACGCGACGAGCATGAAGAGGGTGAAAAGGGAGTAATACCAATACTCGTCCAGCATCCAAAGCCCGACACAGAAGACCTGAAAGACGAAAAAGGGGGCAACGGCATGTTGCCGGAAGAGTTCGGTGAAGGTGGGAACAGGGATATCGAAAGTGTTCGTGCCATAGTATTGTTCGAGTCTCGTAAGCTCGGCCTGGGAAGTGATACCCGTCGAGTTCTGAAACTTGGCAATCGCGGGCTTCGGCTCGAGATCGAGCTCGTAGGCTAGAGGGCTGAAAGACTTCTTGGCGGGGTCATAGAGAAAGCGGCGTTTTTGGAACAAGAAGGACAGGTTCGTCCTGTCCCCAACCTAGATCGATATAGTGGTCAGTTCTAGAAGCGAGGCGGGGAGATGGATTACGATTCTCGCACCTTCTCGCGTAGTATCGGGCAGATCTCAGCTACCCCAGCATTTGCGATGGGGATGACCTTGATCAGTTGGGCGTCTTCGATCTTGTTCGCTTTCCTGGCAGTGAAGGTTGCCTTGAGGTTGACACTCCAGTTGGTACTAAGCCAGACCAGACTCTGCAGGGTAATGATAGTGCCACACCAGACGAAAGTCCACTCGGAAGAACCAATGTGTTTCTCGTACAGCTCGGGCGTGTAGAAGTATCTAGCGAAGATGGGCCATAGGATGGCAAAAGGTGCGACATAGGTATGGAGGTAGAGCGGGAGCGGCCAGAGCAGCTCGGCGCTCTTGATTTGGGGGTTATCGACGAGAGGCATGTCGGCCCATCCGTGATCCCATGTGCAATCTGTAGTTGCTGCCGTTACTGTAGTTGAGGTGTTCCTCTCAGCTTTCAGTTGGCGTCTAGGCTTTCTGTCTCTGGAAAGAACAAACAGAAGTGCGCCACGTCATGCGAGATACACGAAGCTCAAGGAATTTGTTGGCCTCGCGAGATCTGAACACCTCTAAATCGCAAGTTGACGTGTGGCAACAATTAGACGGGCCGGTTTCTGCACAGTTGTCAGCTGTCCAGGTGTCCACTAACCTGGAAGTCGCAAGATCGGGGCTTTGATTGTTCCGTGGTGAAAGCTGGGCGCCCGACTGGAACCACTTGCGCACTAGGTTATGTGCCCAACGGAATACGGGGTACTTCACGTGTACATCTGCTGCCGCGTTTATGTACTTATTGAAGTCCCAGAGTCCAATACCTCGTTACCATGACCTCACCTGCCCAGTGGTTGATTTGATGTCGTTTATTTCTTCTCTTTGTTTTTATATTTTCCACTTAGAATAATTTCTTTTCAAGCGACCTGAAAACTCGCACTCTCGTCAAAGCTGAAGTAGGCAGCCAACAACATGGTGAAACCGATACCTTCCAAGCGAGGAGTGTGGCTAAAGCCGGTCATAATATGTGCAAGTTCCTATGCTCCCATCCGATCCAAAACTGAAAGCTGTGTATCATCTAGGAGAGGCAGCGTTTGGCTGAGGCTAATTGGAGTGTAGGTCCTGAGCTAAGTGAATATCTAGTTACCCCCAGGTTTAGGTAATAAGATAATATGCCATGTTATGGGACAATGAAACGGACAAAACCTCGCCGCTCCCTGCTTCCTCTATTATATATTGTTGTCACGGTGGTGGTTGCACTTCACTGTAGTGGGCTAGGGGTTAAAGCCTTGATTATAACAGCTTTGTTCCATAACTCTGAAGTTTAGCTGAAAACTGAAAACTGCCTGACTTGGTAATATCGCTCTAGGCAAGACGTTATCACCATGCTATTAGGGCAACCACTAGCTTAAGAAGAATTACCTCATGTTTAATGTGATGTATTTAATTGCTATAATTAGCCCAACCGATCATTTGAAAGGCAAGATAACTAGGGTCGACGTGTACAATGTATCAAAGCTCGGTATGTTAGATCGACCTATACGAGATCCTGGCCATCCGGCTCGCGTAAGAACATATCCTCATCGTTTTCAATAATAACACCCGTGTGATATCGGTGCTTGGCTATGAATTCGTTGTTCAGACAGTCCGGCTCGTCATACCGTTTCAACGCCTCTTCACTTGTATTGCATATTCCCTTGTCGGCTCTCCGTTTTACAGCCCGCTCTCCACATAGGTCGGGCTTGACGTGGATATGCCACTTCTCGTCTACCGGCCCTTCGATGTCATTCCAGGGCTCCCTGTTGGCAAGAAGGTCCCCCTTATTGTCGTCGAAATTTGGTGCTTGAAGCTCGCGTCCTGTTTGAACATGCTCAGCACAGCATCACCATCAAAAGTCTCGATACTCCCCCGCCTCTTGATTTGCTCTTCGGAGAGCTCAGCCTGAGGTTTCATGAATCCTTCGATGGATACTACCTGGCACTTAATGTGCTGCTTAGACACCTTATCGGCAATGGAGGCTTCAACAGTGAATTTTCCACAACCAGGTCCGCCAGCTAGCGCAACAGGACAACGCTTCACTCGCTGCTTACTATTGTACTTGAATGATGTTCCATTGTGGTGGCGTACAATACGGGTTGCTAGGTGCTGGGCGAGTTCGTCCCGATGCATTTTTGATGGCTGAAAGCTGCGGATTCAGGAGAATGAACCTAGTGAAAAGGGGCGGATAGGCGTCTGTATGTCTGTATGCATTAGGAGTTGAGAAGCGAGTGCATAGAAATTTCATTTATGTCGCTACATTATAATCTATTCCGTCTGTTTCCCTGGTGATATACGTGTACATGACGGTACACTCAGCCAAATTCCATGACGATGACCTGTAGGATGCTTCCTACCGTACCTAGCTCCACTTGATCGAGCTCTACAAAGGTATAGAACGGGAAACGGTTGTAATTCATGTTTGCCGCTGGTATTAATTGACTGGTTGAATCTACTTATCAATGCGTTGATATGGCAGAAACTAAATGCCGCGGATTATGCAATTGTCTCACCGGGTTGGACAAGGGAGGAGATGGGTAAAAATTGGTTATATATAGCCCTCGATCTAGGCTTTAAGTACTTCGATTATAAGTACATCTTTCGATAAAATAACGATCAACTTGTGAATTTGTGTAGTTAAAATAGGCTCAACACCTCCAGTCTCACGTCCACGTCATCTGAGCCTCCTCTTAAGCTCACATAATTCTTGCCTGCAGCTAATGTAATGCTAGCCGTAACATTAACGTACTTACCCCTACTCGGGGGTAAGTTAAGACTTGTCTGAGGCACTTGGTTCACCTCAACGCCTATACTTATTGCCGTATTGCCAGCATTTGAGTAGCTCAGTATCAGAGTCGCTTGTCCACCATCAGACATGATACCCGACAACGCTACGTTGCTATCCGATCTCAACCCCCCAACAACCGCTCCATTAGCAGTGGCAGTCGATAACTTATCAAACATGACGGTGGTCTTTTTACCAGTAAGGTGGGCATCGACTGCGTAATAGACCGGCCCCGGAACGGGCCGCGTCCATACCTGCAGTTCGCAGACGCCGACAAACACTTTAGGTGACTTTCGGTAGAAATTGATAGCTAAGAATTGAGTCTCGACGGGTTGAAATTTCACTTCGTTGAGGTCATTGCTCAATAGCGTAGAGCCTCCATGTACTGTCGTTATCGGTCCGTTGGATCCATAGATCTCTATTCTGGCTGGTAGATCAATGCTCCCGCCTCGAGATATGTCCGAGTACAACGCTAAGAGTATCGAAGAAATATTCCTTGACCGAGCAAAAGTGACTGTAAGCGTGTCGTTCGTATTAGGTGACCCGTAGTTAGTCCACCTATTGTCTGGTATAGTATCATAGAAGAGGACCCCATCGATGGCTTTGTATTGAAAGTCACCAGGGTTTGTGAATGTTGCTTCAGCGACGGGGTAATGACCAGGCCCTACGGGGTTTGCTAGAATGACCACTAGATCAGTAACCATTCTATTACCTATGTGTCTGTGATATTGCTGACAGATATAGAAATAGCCATATGATGCAAGCATTAGGTTAATTAATAGAATCAATAGGAGAGTGGCATCTGGGTCTGACTCGGGGGATTGACCCAAAGTGCCTGCTACTAACCTGCAATATTGACCAGTGCATTACCTGGTAAAACTGGCGGAGGTACCAAGATCGAGGCGGCCTTTTCGGGACTACTGTAGGCCTCCTTGCCGTCAATGAAGACAGTCAAGCCAGCTCCAGTGTTGTACCTCGAGCCATATTTATCGTACAGTATTGTAACGAGGTGGCCGTGATATGGAAGGTTCTCTAGAGCAAAGTAAGCCCAATTCTTCGGGATAATTGGAGAAATCTTGAGGATGTCATTTTCCTGTGGCAATACCCCAAACAGGCCTGTAATAACGTCGTCGTTGTTTGTGGAATGGTCGTAATGCTCTGAGTGGTTCCAACTGTCGGCACTCCATCCATCTATAAAGGGGTAATGGGACTCCGCAACATAAGGGCGACCGTTCTTTTGCTGGGTTCTGGCATACATTTGAAGATATTCAAAGTACTGCTCTGCCGTCACGTTAGTGGTTCCGGAGCGGTATATAGCAGCAAGTGATTTGAGGGTATGGCCGGTTGAATATGGCCAAGACATTCCATTCCAATAGCAGCCTGAGAGACAGTCAAAATGTCAGCGGTTGACAGCGGGACGATGGAAGGTGCCACTTGGAACGAGGCTTCCTACAGTATTCATCGGGTCTCGTGGGCATGAACCATGGATCCCGTATCTCCAAGGTAGTAGGACCGTACGTGGCCCAGAAGCCTTGTGGATCAAACATCGAGTCCACAGCCGGCTGGGCATAAGTCTTGTTTAGACCAATACCGAAGCGATATGGGAAAAGGCCGACCTGTTCTCTCCCAGTGAGCCGCTCCAGGCCAGGGTTGCCGGGCCGAATGATGTCCATAAAGAAACGCTGTTCCGGTGCCCACATCCGCCGATACATGGCAAACTCGAGATCATCAGCTAACTTGGTGAATTCTACCTCATGCACTCCGTCACGTGTGAGATTTGCTGCTCTAGCGATTGCCCTGGCATTTGCTACCATGTAAGCATTGTGGCTGGGCCTGAAAGTATCAGGGCCATCTTTCCTCAATGTCCAGTCGGTACCATTCGGGTCGGCGACGAAACCGGGAAGCGACAGTTCCTGAGCATCCCACACTGGCTGATAGTAATACAAGCCGGCATCCTTGTCGAAAACACCATCCCACTCATGCCACACACGAATCATGTCATCAAGTTGAGTGGAGAGGAAGCGGTGATCCCCTGTGACCATGGCTCGACGGCTCATGGCATCAAGAATCCACTGCGTGTACTGCAACGAGTCGGCGGGCCCACGTGTATACAACTGGATGTAGTCGTCTATGAATGACGCTTCTCTCAGCCACCTTGCCTCATCTAGTATTATACTTAGGATTAGATTCGAGCCGTCCGCATAACTTATTGGTTAACTCACCAATCTGGTGCCCGGCGGCAGCATCGATAGTACCGAACGCTTTCGCATAACTAACGGGGTGCACAAACTCGGTGAATATATAACCAGTTCCAGGCTTGATATAGCGAATATTCCGCTGAATGGATGCCCACCTATAATAGTAGACGTCCTGGACGAGGGCGTCGGGGATATCGATGAAGGGGATGTTGTCCTTCAAGAACGTCTTGCCCGCAAAGGCTTGGATTGGGCTCTCATGGTCTAGGAATGTAGTTCCGACAATGCCTCGATGCTCAGGACGGGATGAAGGTTGTACGAAGGCATTGTAAGTAAGTGTCACAACACCGATGGCCGAGATGATGACAACCATCTTAAGCAAGATGTAGTTATACGCAGAAGGCGCACCGCCTTGCCTCTTCCCTGGCGGATGTCCATCGTGTAAAAGCAGTGGTAATAAGTCAGCTTTGTCTGAAGAATTGAAACCCCCCCGCTTGGCTGGGGACCACGAATTCGGACTGAATGTCTTATATTGCACCATTTTTCGCTGGGTGCTGCTTTGCAGGCTATAGGCGGATGGATAGGCTCCGATAACTTATCGGCAGCAAAGGAAAATGCGTATTTCAAAGTATCGCATACTATGTAGAACCTAGATGGACAGGTGAGTCCTCGTGTTTACATAGGTAGAGCAACGAGTGTAGGTAGTCAGGTAGGTAAGAGGGAGGTTGGTTCGTTGGTTGGTTGTAAACAGCTCTGGCGACGTCATATGTCTAGGTACCTATTTAACTCTCGTAAGGTATAACGCAGGTCCACTACAAGGGCATGAGCCCCTGTCAGTAACAGAGTGAGGCTTGAGGCCTGCGCCCGCGGGGCAACTTTGGCTGGTAGGAGGTACATAGATATCCAACATATCATTCAGCTGCAGGGCTGGCAGGATGAATATGGAGAGAAATGCAGTAAGCCGTATTAAATGCGAAAATATGTAGAAGGTAATCAGCGTTTCGGGCCGCCTAACCCACGTTAGATATGTACGTACGTACATAAGCGGATATGTAAGGTATCTAAGCGTGCATGTACCTACGAATTACTGCAGGTCCATCGATACCTACCTCAGCTCACCTAAAAGCACAGACCACTGCAGATATTTATATTATCTACTCGGAGAACAGGCATCGACAGCAGCTGGTAGCACCTGAACTCAACCATGATTGTTACATCAGGTACCTGGTACCTAAGAAATGCCCGCCCTTGGCACTTCATTCAAACGGCGGGACACGTGATAGCCTTCTACGCAGTAGAGTCCTTCGATTGCCAGCTTTCCTCCTTTTCCTCCCCGCCATATCCTCGATAGATACCGGGTAAGGCCATCATGTCATTGTCTCAGCTTTCGAGGCTACTGCCTCTGCCGGAAGATGAACTTAAGCAGGTGTTAGATTTTGCTGCCACGCTATCTAATGTGGAAGCTGCCGAGCATTTCCGCAACCTGCTTGGTGACTCACCTGACGCTGTCGATTTCATTGCCACCTTCAACTCTAGAAGACAAGACCCGGCATCAAGTAATCCTCCGTCGGATATTGAATCGGTGCCAAAATCTACAAAGGCGCATAGGAAGAAGAAGAATGCTGCTGCCTTGCACACGCCCGCCCCACGGCAGGTTAGCAATCTCGGCCCGGTCCCGGGCACAGCATACAACAAGGAAGCCGAGAGCGATTACATATCCCGGAGGTCTAGTCCGGCGGCCCCACAAAGCGGATCTTCGTCCCCTAAGAAAAGCCTACCGCAGAAGTCCGCGACGCCTCCGCCAGCGAAGCTACCTCCTTCTGCTGCGGGGCATTTGATATCGGATGTCTCAAAGCCCAAGCCAAAGCCCACGCCCGGCTCCTCTCGTTCTTCGACGCCAGCTCCGAAGACTAAAGTGAACATTTCCGGTGGCACCGCCATGCGCGGCTCCTCCACGGCCTTATCAGACCTGGACGATGTCATTCGCGCCTTAGAGGTGACCACTAATCCCTCACAGGCGACTGATGCCGCCGCGAGGCGATGTAACTGTGTTGCTGCCCGGCATCCTCTTCTGACCGCTGCACCAAACTGCCTCAACTGCGGCAAGGTCATATGCGTGAAGGAGGGTCTCGGCCCTTGCACCTTCTGCGGGACGCCCCTACTGAGTCCAGCTGAAGTCCAGTCGATGATCCGCGAATTGCGTGCCGAGCGGGGGAGGGAGAAGATGGCAGCCGATCGCGAGAGCCACAGGAAGCACGAGGTATCCAGAACCCCTGCTCCCTTCTCCAGGCCGCGGGAATCTCCCGACGACGTCAGCGAGGCGCAAGCAAAGGCACTTGAACATAGGGATCGTCTGCTTGGTTTCCAGGCCCAGAACGCGCGACGAACCACTGTGCGAGATGAAGCTTCTGACTTCGATGTCGGCGGCGGGGGAAATATGTGGGCGAGTCCCGAGGAGCGGGCTCGGGAACTCAAACGCCAGCAGAAGCTACTGCGAGAGATGGAATGGAATGCGCGGCCCGACTACGAGAAGCGGAGGCAGGTGGTCAGCATCGATCTAGTTGGTGGCAAGGCGGTAAGGAGGATGGCTGCTATCGAGCGACCGGAAAGCCCCGAGGAGCAGGATGAGCAGCACCGCGGCGGTGACAGCACGGTTCTCGGGGAAGTGGACGGGAACCGGGGAGATGGTAGTGGTGGTCGTTTCAGTGTGAACCCCTTACTCGGTGGGCTGATCAAGCCAGTGTTCAACGCCAAGGGTAAGGGGAATGAATTGGAAGGTCGCAAGCCTAGGCCAACTCGGTGGAGACGTGTGCAGGACGATTTGGATGACAATGAGGCTATAATCCTCGATGGTGGGGTATACGGTGGCGAGAGATCTCTGACTAGGCGTCCTACGGATCTTGCCGTAGACGAGCCTAGTTGCGGCTAATATAGGACATAGGATAGAGTCGTATTCCGGCCACTGCCTGAGCAGCCGTCTTAATACCACAAGATTCATGGTACATTCTGTCTTTCCATTTTCACATGAATCATTCCCGTGTAACTAAATAGTGAACCGCGTGATGAGACCGTATAGATCCTCTTCAGATCATCTGGAGGGACAGGCGGAGGAAAGGCGATACTAGATATGCCGCAAACACCAGGAATGTAAAGCCCCTGATGTAGCTCTCTCTGGAAAAGGTCTACATTTTTTCCTTGTCAAAATGTCCTCGTGAAATTTATATGGTTAATAGCTATTCAGTCCTATAACCATCCTTATTATCGGCCAGTACCCGGGCCTTAATTGTATGTGGCCGTCGTAAGGTTACATGTCTTACATAAAGATTCTGCTGTTGGAACGTCTGCGGGACTTATTGAGGGCCTCTGTAGCTGTCAAAGTTTATTAATACATAGACCTTTTTGTAAGCTTTGGGTGAATTCAGGTCGATATTTGTCCAACTTCTTAATAGCCACGCTTGATTAGTACAAGTACATAGCAACTTGGTATCATAGTAGGAGTAACGCATTTTATCAGACTTTATTAACTGAGTACGGACTATTGTACCAATTTTGATATCAGGAACTCTCATATACATGCCAACTCACAGATATATAAGAACCCACAATTATGCGGTTTTCAGTGCCCCGGCCCCTAACTTCTTATCTCTATATTTCTACTTACATATGATTAATAGATACCTCATCGACTCAGAGGCCACCACAATAAGCCGGATGGGAGAATACCAAATTGGACAGGGGGATAAGAAAGGGCGGCCACAGGCTGACATACAAGTTCGACAGTGACTTCGAGGTTGTAGTTACGCTCAGTCAAGATGCTCAGTCAGCCCCCTTTTGCCCCATTGTATTGGCCTTGACGGGAAGAACGGGCAACGTGGCCACTATGTCTCATACAAGTTCTGTGGAAGTATTGGAAACTTCTGTAGAAAAGCTCGTTTGTGCCTTTCAACTAAAGTAGAGCTCGCATACACTGCGTAGTAGATACTGATTCCACTTTAGAATCTAGCTGTGGGAGATTTGACATCCAGGAGAGACATATCCCTACAGCTCCGCTACGGCTACCAACAAACCATGGTGTCTTATCGTTAATGAGACCCAATGAGGGAATCCATGGACATGCTATTCATATGAAAATAATCAACCGCCTGGTACCGAGATGAGAGCTCGTCGGGTTTTGTCGATAAATAAGCCAGGTCGATAGTACCGGGTTTTGCATCAAATAGAAGGATAGCATATTGCTTTTCTAAGAAAAAGGGAGCACATACCTAGACCTTCCCATTCCTAGAAAACGTCTAGTTTGATGCCATGTGCTTTTATTCCCCCTTTCTAGCGGGGAGACTTACGTGGCCGTTTATTGCAGCTTCGAGAAGTATCAGCCTTTCTCATCTTACAAACATAAAGTGCAGCTATCACAGAGGCCTATCTAGTACACTGTCCCAAGGCCATGGTCTTGACCTACAGGCTAGAAGACGTATGACATGCCAGTGTCAACATAACTAAGCACGGCGAGACTACCGTGAGGATGTCACGCGGTCCATTATATATACCTCGAGCGCAGGGACGAATATTACTAGACTGACAGAGTGGCGGATAGAGCTGGGTGAGGACACTGTAGACAGAGCACCCAAGCGAAATCGAACTTGTCGAGGGGACAGATGGCCTGAACTGGACCTTCGTGGAGAAAGGGCACAAGGAGACACTCGCTTACCACACTCGAGCCTCTACTTCGCGTTTGTTGAGGCCAAGTGGATGAACTGTTCAGCCTGTCTACATCGTACAATATATACGTCGTCTGAGCGGTTGGGATTAGTCATGGCTGGTGTAGGGACATGAGCTGATTGACGGAGCATGGCAAGCGAAGCCGGGTGTCATAAGCCAAGTCGTGGCTCGGTCCGGTTCGTGGCCCAAATATTGGGTGGCGGGAATTATCGGAATTCATTAGATTGCGATCAAAGTCAAGACACGGCAGGCGCAGGAGATGCCCGCCTGTTCCTCATAAGACAGTAAGATTGATTCCGTCTTGGTATTGGTGTAGGTCATTTGCAACCACTCCAGCATACGTGTAGAACATGTGTCAGTCAGAAGCAATATCAGATGTGGAGGTGGGTTGACGACAGCGGGCGCATGTTGGGTACCGTACCTGTATCCTGGGTATGCGAGTATGTAAGTACCTACCTTCTCTAAGGCTCTCCTACTCATTCGCTTACAACCCGCAGTGGACATACCTATGTGTGTACATTTTGTCGGTGAGCTCCAAGGACCTGGCCGCCGATTGGCCGTAGATCAGACATTCCGTTCTGGCCCAACCGGCCACGATTGGCTACCTAACGCGACCGTTGGTAGTGCGTACCCATTCATGTACATGAATACCTTACGTTGTAGAAATGACTGGACAATTGAGCTTGTTCCCAGCCAGTCAGTATCCAGTCAGTATCCAGCCAGGAGGGGCTGGGCGGACGCACGTCAGTTTGCAGATCCATTGGAACATTGAAGGATGATATGTCCGGAATACTGACTCTGAGTCTCTGATGCGCGTACATATGTAGGTATGTTACATACATGCACCCATGGATGCGTAGACGTCCACTACCACTTTATGTATGTATGGACGGTAGGTAACATCCGACCTACCGAATGTATTTGGGCAGCATGAACGCAGAGCGAACTGCCAGTGGGAATATCTAGGTACCGTAACTATGGACATGTATGGACATGTATGGACATGTATGTACATATCCCCTCCATCCAATAGGTACCTACCTACCTAGTCTGCCTGCTATGTACTCATTGGAAGTTAGGTAAGTAGGTATGCTTAGGTAGTAGATCCTTGGGAGCAGCCCTAGAAGTATGTACCTATGGACATACCTAGTTGCATACCTAAGGTAGGCGTCATGTAGGTGTTAATCGAATGTGCTTAGCGCTGGCCGTTAGGTCTGGCAGCGACAGCGAGGGGTTACACGATCGCTACCTACAGGGCCGTACGTGGAGGAGACTCAACTTCCAAACGGTACCCGCAGTGCCCGCGGTGCCCACAGTGCCCGCAGCCAAACTCCAGATCGCCAAGTGCCATTGGCAGTCGGGCGGGCATAGTGTCCATTTTAATGGATGCACGGCCCGTTGGCTGTCCCCTGCGTCCGCGCGCCATTTGGATGACCACGGTGACCAAGCAATCAACCCTCACTGCTCACTGACCGCCAGATAGCGCCTTGCCCCTCCCCGGTGCGCCTGGAAAAAAAATATTTTCTAATTGGCGGCCGATGACTGACCCTTCTTACCTGCCTACCTGTGCTGGTCTTTACCTGCCTTACCTATCGATCCGATCCCTTTGCTCTTCCCCTCCTCCCCTCCTCCTCCTTCTCACTGTCGTATCCTCCCCCATCCGAACCAATCAACCGAGTCATCCACTGATTGATTGATTCCGGTACCCGAGCAAACCGCTTCGTTCAGCGAGGGAAAACAAAGGGAAGCTGAATTCAGAAGAGAGAGATACCCCATCATTCCCTCAAACGCACTCTCGCTCCCCGTCGCTCACATACATCCGCGCGCTCACCGCAAATCCCTCTGGTCGAGATGGGTAACATACTCTCCACATTAGTCAGTACGGATTCTTTCACCAAGGAGGAGAGAGATGCCGCCGAGCAGAAGCTTGCCGAGAGGGACGAGAACATTTCCACCCTCCAGAAAAACCTAGCTGCCACCGAGGGGGAATTGAAGGCTGTCAAGAATGACCTCGTTAAGGCTTCCGAAGAGGCTGAGACCTTCCGAAGGAAATTCGAGGAATTAGATGACATCTCCATCTCCTCCAAGCGCGACAGTGCCGTCGAACTAGAAAAGCTCCAGGCCCAATTGAAGCTGAGCAGCGACGAGTCCGCAGAGCAGGCTCGGTCCCTCCAAGGGACCGTTGCCTCACAGTCGCAGGAACTCAACCAGGCACGGGACCAGCTGGCCCAGTTGGAGCAGAAGGTCAACGTCCTGCAACATGAGAAAGACTCGCTCACCCAAGAACTCTCCGCCGCTCAGCGTGAACTGGCGGACGCCGTTGAGCAACGCGCATCACTCGAGGCGTCGTTGAAGGACGAGTTGGCTTCGGTAAAGAACGAGCTCCTTGCGTCGGGACAGAAGCACGATGCGTTGCAAGGCGACCACACCAGGCTCGCAGATGAGCTCGCCTCCGTGAAGAATCTCCGCGACGAGCAAGAGAAGACTCTTGCCAAGTCGCAGAATGACTACAATGAACTCGAGCAGTCGCTCGACCAGCTCAAGAAGTCCTCCGAAGCAGAGCTGTCGTCAACGAAGAAGAGCCTGGAAGAGGCACAGCAGAAGCACGAGGAGCTGCAACAAGCATTGGATCGATTGTCAGGAGAATCTGGCGACAAGGCCCTCGCAGCAGAGAAGGAGTTGGCCGAGTGGACGAAGAAGCACGAGGAGCTGCAACAAGTATACGATCAAGAGACAACAGAAGCTAACAAGAAGATTGCTGCTGCCGAGAAGGGCCTGGCTGAGTGGAAGCAGAAGCACGACGACTTACAGCAATCCCATGATCAATTGACGAGAGAATCCGCTGAGAAGGCCTCTGCCGCCGAGGGAGACTTGGCCGAATGGAAGACGAAGCACGAGACTCTGCAGGGGGACCACGACACTGTTGCGAAGGGCTTGGAGGCTGCGCAGAAGGATCTGGCTGATGCTGAAGACAAAAAGAAGGCACTCGAGGAAGCTCACGAGGCGGAGCTGGAGCAGTATCGTGCCGACGTGGAAAAGCTGAAGAAGGCCCTAGCCGACTCAGATGAGGGGCAGAACAAGCTGAAGGCCGACCATGCTGCCGAACTGGAAAATACGAAGCAGGAAGTGACCGAGCTGCAAGAGAAGCTTGCATCCATTCAAGGTGACCACGAGAAGCTCCAGAAGCAGCAGGAGGAAGCGGCGGCCGAGCTTGAACAAGCCAAGGAGGAAGCAGCTGAATTGGAAAACAAACTCAGGTCTGCCCAGGACGATGCCGAGAAGCTGCAGAAGCAGGTGGAAGAACAGACAACGGAGTTGTCGCGCCTTCAGGGCGAAGTCCAGGAGGCCGAGGCTAAGACGACGAAGGCCGATGAAGATCTGACAGCCGCACAATCTGTAAGAATCTTGGGGATCGCCGTACCCACAACTGTTTAGATGACCCTAGACTGACGCGATCGCAGGAGAACAAGACTCTCGAGACGAGGGTGGGCGAGCTAGAGTCGGAGAAGCAGCAGGCTCAGTCTGACCTACAGGCCAAGCTGGACGAGGCCCAAGCCAGCATTGAGCGCCTCGAGCAAGAGAAGAAGGAAGCCTCTGAGAAGGCGGAAACACTCGAGGGCGAAAACAAGACGGCAACGGAGAAGGCCGAGGCCCTCGAGGTTGAGAAGACAGCAGCGGCCGAGAAGACGGAGGCACTGGAGAAGGAGCTCAAGGAGCTCAGGGAGCAGACGGCCCCGCCAAAGACCAACGGCGTATCCGAGAGCAAGGAGACGAAGGAAGCGGAAGCGACCGCAGCCTAGTGCCCCTAACATTTTGCCGTGAGGCAATTGTCGAGCAACCCGACCGCACTTGACGACGCCGATGACGTATTACGATGGGATGGACATATTAATATTAATGTTAAGCACGAATGTATAACGTCGCATCAGCGGGCCTTGAACGGCGAGGCCCATTTACCATTGCCATGTAGGTCCGGTCAGACTGAATGGGGGTCGGTATCTGTATCGGGTCGGCTTTCATATTCCCTTTTACGGCCCTTTTTTTTTTTTTTTTTGCAGCGACGCTGCATAGTTGGGCAAAGTTGGGCAACACTGAGCCAACGATGATGTATTCAATTCCAACCAGCAAGTCGCCGCGCTACCCAAGGTAGTGTGCCGAGCTAGCTGCGTATGTGTGTGGTGCCATTGGGCTTCTTTTTAAAGATGTCGTCGCATGCGGCTGATTTCAGGGCATGTCTAGTCGTTAGCACTAGTTACGTTTTTGATACCATTGTGAGAATCATAGCTCTCCTCCCCCAATGCAATTATGAACGGCTTCTCATGCTGATAAGGTTCTCATCCCACGCAACCTCAGCCATCTTCTATCATCCATGCTCCGACTTGAAAGTACAACGTAGACTAACGCGCTCTAGGGGGCCCCAGGCATCAGACATCAATTCCCCGAATAGCGTATGCTGCGTACATATGTAAGTACCTAGATTCATACCTGACCTTACCTACCTAGGTAGGTATACTATATGTGTGCTATAGCATGAATGCTTAGACTTGAAGCTACCTACCTAGCTTACCCTGGCTGCGTCCATGCCCCTTCCCTCTCCCCTCTTTCAGACGCGGGTCCTCATGTGATGCCGAGCGGGAAACAGCCAAGTTGCTACCCTACTAAGACAGAATCAGCGGGCGATCTACAAGTAGCGCACTCGATGTCTATCATTCTCCGAACTAACTCAGGCAGCTACGGCGAAGGCCCGTTACCGCATCTAACGTGGATTTCTTTTTTCTTTTTCTTTTCTTTTTTTTCTTTTGCTTCCTTTCTCCTCCATAGCTCGCTTGCGCGGTAAACGTTGGATACCTAGATCGACGATCTATTTATGCACTAAACAGGAAAGAATTTGCAACCCCGCCCCCACCCACTTAAAGATTTTTGCTACTACAACGTCCACTATGCCCGGGCAGCCTCTCCCTCCCTCCTTAGGTCCCTCCCTCTTCCATCGGCATCATCGGCACGGCCACGTGTGCAGGTTTCAAGCAGGAAACAAGGAAACCCGGTGAAACATGTATTGGATCTAGCGTGGTTGGCCGCAGTCACTTGATTTAAGCTGTAGTGGACTTGACTTAGGTAGGATACCTTGGAAGAGGGTCTCCGGGAAGATTTGATGTTGTGGATCCATCTGACCAGGTACTTACCTCTATGTAGGATGTAGATAAGGCTACTGGGATGGGTTGTCTCGCCCTAATGAACCTGGACTATCCTTGAAACAGAAGCGGAGGCATAAACGACAGGTCTGGTGCTTCCAACTACAGAGTCTCCCTAATGCATAAGAGTTTGGCCGCGGTTCGGAGTCATCGTGCTTGGAGAAAGGGGGAGTCGTGATATGTCAAAGTTGCATTCCGTGTCTCTTACGATACGGTAGTTACAGGTAGAAATGACCGCATGAGCTTAGGACGCAGACTTGGGATGGCAATTCCAGTAATACCTGATTTCGCGGTGTCCTGTGAGCTGCGGGCACCCGTGCCTGCTTGCTTGCTTGCCTGCTTTTCTCACTGATAGCTGACGACCTCGAGGTTCCGAACCGAATAGGTAACATCTGCAAATAATCGTAAGTACTGGTAAGTCTCAGGGGGGGAGTCGTCGAGCCACGGGGGAGTCGTCAAGCCACGTGGGTCCCGGCCGTAACCTACCTGAATCGGGGCCCGGAGTGCCCGAGGAGCCCTCCATCTGCAAGTTGATGATCAGGTACATCCCGGCATCGACGTAGTTGGCGCCGTAGTGCGTCGTCTGCTCCACGCCGTCGAGGAAGTACTTGACGCGGACGGTGCTGCCGTCCTCGTCCCGCAGCTGCGCCTTGACCGCGTGCCACTCGTCCGGGTCGGGGTAGGGCACGTCGTGCGCCGCGACGCTGCTGCTGGTGTTGAAGGTGTTGAAGCTGACGTCGCCGCTGCCCTTCCACTCCGCCATGTCGATCTCGGGCGGCCACCCGCTCACCGCCGTGAGCCAGAACGCCGGCCACGTGCCCTTGGTCGTCGTCGCCTTCACCTCGGCGCTGAAGTCGTACCCCCCGCCCGCCGCTACCGCGAACGTCTGCTTCGCGTGCACCGCGCCCGACCGGTAGTTGACCGGGTACTCGACGCCGCCGTTGTGGGCCGGCTCCTCGCCCGAGACGGGCGTGGCCGTCAGGGTCAGGACCCCGTCGTCCGAGACGGAGACCTGCGACTCGTCCATGCGCGCCCCGCCGTTGTGGTCCGTTCCCCATGGGTAGTTGTAGCTCCAGTAGGTGTCCAGCTCGGTAAACGACGTCTTCGGGATGACGATGCCGGTCGATGTTTGTCTCTTGACCTGTGGCGTCGCCGAGACGGCGAGGGGCAAGGCCGCGAGTAGGACGTGGGTACGCATCTTTGTGCTGCAGCGCGTAGCAAAAGAAAAAAAAAAGCGAGTGGACAGTCACAGAACGCTCATGAGGAAAGAAGGAGAGAAGGAAGAGAAGGTGATGAATTCTCTTATACACGATCGCTAACCCCCGGATTTGCGGGCGATCTCATTTATCTGCCGGCCCCTTTCATATACCGGATACGGGGATGGATGGCATTAGCTTTCGCATGGTGTGATAGCACCGCCACCCCGTTGTCTCGTATCGTGAAGAATGCTACGCTGCACGGCGTTTTGCTCTCGGGATGTCCACCTATAGGTCGCGGGCCGCTTAAGAGGCTTGCTTGCACCCCTTCTCGGCGCCAATCTCCGCTTTTCATGCACCGCGGAGTTTTTTCCTTTTTACCTCATGGGTCGACAGCACGCGAACAGGGCGCTGATAGCATGTCGCATATACATGCACTTTTCGGCGGCCGCCAATCAATTCGAAGGGGACCAACGAAAAGGGTAACGCCATTCCTTACATAATACTAATAGGAAAAGGTGTCCTATACTCTAGGATGCGGTGATGTGGTCCAGGCTCTTTTTGATATATGACCTTTCGTTATATATTGCGGGGTGTTCAGCTTTCGCCTTACTTGCACAGATGTATGTGGACGGTAAACGACCCGATCGTTGATGCAAGGCTTGGGACAAACCATGCAAATATCCTAGCATGGCCATCCATCAGGCATACTCGTTATTGCTGTGCAGGGGTGCTAACGATTGTGTGCAAGAAGTCGATGTTCTCAGGGTACCCCTATATATAGCCTTGGAGAACTGCAGAGTATGGATGGTTATTATTCAGCTGAGCTAATGTTGTTGATACTTACACTACCCTAAGCATAGGTATGTCTATATAGGTAAGTTTTCACGTGCCACGAGTATATATCCATTCCAATGGTATTTGGAACTTTCCGTAACGAATCAGGGACGTTATAGTGGAGAGAAATATAAGAGACGTTGGCGGGGACACAAGACAGTTGAATACCTATGTAATTTCCTTCGTCTGGAAGCCCTGATGAGCAGGGTGGTTGGCTTGCACTCAGCCAACAAGAGCTGCACGGCACAACTAGTAAAATTATCGAGAAATGACAAGTCCTCAAGGACAGGACGTCCAAAGCCTTGGATAGATGCCATCTTATTCGAAATTCTTGGGGGTTATGAGGCATGTATGGTTCGTGCTACGGTAAATAAGCTGCTTAAGACACCTTGCTGGGGATATGACTCCAGGCGGACAGCACATCATCTCCGTTGGGATCATCACCGTTTTACCGCGACTGCACCTTGCAGCCCCGGTCCCGGATGCTCTCTCGTCTTCCTCCGCAGGTTGTGATGATAGATAGCCAAGATGCTATCCATATATTTACCTACATGTACCGTACAACTACACCCACGTAGAAGATCAGATACGTGTACCTAAGCGAGGCGTCCCAATGAGCTCGAAAACGAAGCATCTCTCCACCGACCCCGACCCTATCTCGCCGAACCTGGTTAGCGATGACTAGGCCGATCATAACTCGGAAGCGAGGCCGGTATACATATTGGATCTGCACCGCAGCCTGGCATACATAGGAAAGGGTATGGAAGAAGGCGGTGATGAATCTATGGGCATGAGGTCCATACCTGCTGCCTACAACTACAATGGAATTACTTGGCCTACCTCCTAGCTATCTAGGTGTACCTGGTGCGTGCTTGATTAAACAGCTATTACCTGTCGTTGTCGTTGTCCCTTACATCAGCAAATGCTTCAATCACACATGGATGGATGTACCGTAAAGGTCTAGAACCGAGTGATCCATTTTCTCCCGCGGCAACACTATCGCACCCAACGGTATTGTACCAGCAGGAGGTCCGGCCCTTGCATGGATCGGATCGGCCACCTATCTTAACCTAGAATGTAAAAGTACCTGGCCCGGTAATCTGCCTGTCTGTGCGTATGAAGAACGCTCTTTTGCCGGGAAAGGGTGCCGGGCTCCCACTCCATTCGACGTAGTGGACATTACCTACCTAGGTAGGTAGTGGCCCTCACAGCTGGGTCCCTCACAGTTGGGTCCCTCACAGTTGGGTACCTATACCGAACATGCTACCCGTAGGTCTACCTAGGTCTACATAGGTAATCTGTAGGTGCATGCACGCATACGAGTCTAACGCCAAATCGAAGGTCGCACATCCATGTGGGCTACCTGCCTGGACCTACATAAGGTCAACGTGCATTGCAACGGTTACATTACCTACCTACATACCATGAACCACATCCATTGCTGGAGCTCCTACTGGATACCGTAATTAGGTATGTACATATTAAGCAGCAAAGCAGGATATCCCATAGGTAACACCCCCGCGGATGGCTCTCGGGACCTCACAAGGAGAAATTGGACATACCCGAATGGTGATGTGCTTCAATTGAACCCATTGAGGCCCTCGCCTGCATCCTACTGTGGGCTCGGTCACGTCGGTGTTGCCAGGTAGGCCCGGCCCTTGATTTCGTATAATTGATCCACCGCTGAGTTGTCAAAGCCCTACCTCCTCACCTCACCATCGCCGTGGCGTGAACGTCCATACTCACATGAGAGCGAGCGGCCTCATCCGTTCTTGTTTTGTCGGGTCATAGGAGTAGGCAGCATACCGCAATGCCAAGCCTCCTGGAACGGCTAGTCTCGACCAAAGGGCCTACTCATAAAGCAACTTTAACCACGATAGCTTCCGGGGACAACGGAACGCCTAGTGCAGGCTCGGGCAAAGATCTGCAGATCCGAGCTGATATACTCCAATGACCTTTAAGCGAGAAGGAGGGCGATATCGCTTGAGCAACGCAGAACCTCCGTATCACACGCTTATAAAGGGAGGAGAGTAGAAGTTGTCAAGCCTCGAGAACAGAGCATCATCCCCCATCCTACCTATTCATTTCACATTCACAGCAGCCTCGCCCGTCATGGACAGTCGCGTTATGAGATCGATACTCCGGCGGGTTTTCCGTCTGATACCGGCCAAACTACGCGACCACGACGACAAAGATCCTTACGGGAGCCTGCGCGGGACACAGCTCACGATCCCAGACCTAGGACCTCTGTACGCCGATTGGGCTTCAGGATTCAGCCCTCACTGCGAAGAGCTTAGGGCCTTTGCCACAGAGAACATTGATCTCCACATCAAGAGCGAGACAGCCCGCTGCAAGGCCATGAAGATTGATCTTGGCTGGTTTATTGCGTTGTAAGTTGGCAGGCCTCCCTGCCACCACCACGTCTTGCTCGACACGAATCCTGACAAAACCTCGCGGTGTTAGGGCTTATCCAAATACAGAGCTGGAGCGACTGAAGGCGATGGTCATGCTTGCCATGACCTTATTTGTGTTCGATGATACCGTCGACATGGAAATCGAACCTGGCGTGATGAACTACGCGTCCAACTTTGACCTCGCCACGAAGCTCCGACAGGAGACAATGGCCTACATACGACATCGGTTATGCCCTGACTCCAACGGCAAGGCCAACGCGACATGCGCGCCCGCAGAGTTAGCGGGCTTTGACGAACTTGTGCTTGCCATGCTAGCTGCTCCCAAGGGCCAGGTCGACCCGTCAAGGCTCGCGGATGGCTACCAGAACTTCATCGATGCAAACGCCGTGGAGCAAACACTTAGACTCGCCGGCAAGACGCCAACCGTCGAAGAGTACTGGTCTTACCGCCATGGCACTGGTGCGGTGGACTCGTTCTGCGTTCTCCACCAGTACGTTGCTGGATGCAACCTGCCTGACGAACTTGCCTTGTCCGAGGAAGAAGCAAAGATGCAGATCGAGGTTAGCACCCAGACGTGCCTGTGAGTATAACGATATTTATTATACCTAGTGTCTGCTTACGCAGTGCCAAGGCTGACTGGATGACTCGGCTAGATGCAACGACCTGTACTCCCTGAGGAAAGAAGTGGTATGTCCCCCTAACAGCCAATTGCCTCGCAAGAGCTAATGAATTCCCTAGTATGAGGAAACGCCGACAAACCTGGTCTTGATCTTGATGATCCATAAGGGGATGTCATTGGATGCCGCTGTCCGGGAAGTCATTAACCAGATGCACAACTCAGCAAGGAGGTTTAATGAAGCGGCCGAGTCTCTCCGATCCAAGGGACGCAACTACGACAATGAAACCCAGGAACAACTCCGGAAATTCATTGAGCCTTACGAGACGTTCCAGACCGGATGTTTCGCCTTTTTCAAGAGGGCGCCGAGATTTAAGATCGTGCAGTACGAGCAGAAAGATGGAAGCTACGTGATCCCCCTGTAAAAGAATCGAGCGTTGGCCCGGTGTATACCCATTGATATGTGTGGGAATGACCTCAATGCTTGCACGACGTTATGCGCAATTTGATCAAAGCCTTATAATCTCTGGTTACTTCACAAGGAGCCTCTGGCGACGGCCCACCGCGTTACTATCTGTTTGCTGTATTTAGAACAGAAATAGCAGCAGGAATGTCTTAATGTTACTATGTCGCCATTTATACATCATATTAATCTATGACATGCTATCTTCCGTACTGAGGTCATATACTACATACTTAATATATCCAAGTCCGCGGGGTCTCGCTTTTATGTATGTGTGCATAGGCGCATCAGCCGAAGCTCGTCATTTTCCCCGTTTAAAAATGCTGATATATAGCAGACTCGAGTCTGATGCAGCTCGGCTTTTGACAACATTGGACAAGGTATCGAGGCGAATAATGGCATGTCGAGCACAGGGAATAGCTAGCAAGGTGCTGATGCCTTCTTATACGGGTACAACGCCGATGGCTAGGTATATGGAGGCTTATGTACAGAATGGGTGGTTTGTGGACCAGTCCAATACAATGTTCCCGTATCTATTATGCATAGGCAGGGTAGTGCTGTCCTTTTCCTTCTTTTCCTTTCCTTTCCTCCCCCCCCCCCCCCCCCTCTCTCTCTCTTCAACACTACAAAATAGCAGTAAGCTACTCTCATATTAGTCCATAACATTAGCCATTGAATTAAAATCTTACTGGCTTTTCTCACTATATTAAATAATGTAAATGTTGCATGTCATCAGTTTCAGATGCATGAATATATACATGTCCAGTTAGTACGTATCGAAAGGAAGTCGGACACATAGTATAACGACTATGTTACCAGTTTTGAAGCATGCAATCGTTGCATTGACTTTTCTTTCGGATAATAATTTCGACCAATGAAGACATGCATGTATACCACCAAAGATAAGTAGTTTAAAGCGAGACGCGACGAGTCTCCTCACGCTTTATACTTGTCCTTGCTTCTCAGCACTAGAGATCACCAGGTCCTTGTCACATTGACATACGCGCGAGCATTATAACAGTAGTTATAGCAGTCACTTTTTACATGATAAATCGGCTGGAACTCTAAGTGATCCATCCGCCTAGTTAGTGAGGAAGGATCCCGTACATGACGGGAATGGCCGGCCCTTCGGAGCCACGCCGGCCGGTAATCCGCTCCACAACTCCGGAAAACCCCGAAAAGCAGGTCCCCATACCGGCTTCGTGATAGTATTTATACAATCCATATTGGTATTCAGTTCGGCCTAACGCCCACCGTAACACTCCGTGTAGCTCAATACAGCACAAGGCGGCTCAAAAAGAGCTTTTAATTCAATAGAGCCTGCCTAAACCGTTCTCATAGCGTCCCGTTCCTTACGCCGGCAGACTATGTCCTCGGAAGAAATCCATGATCCACTCGCTGGCATCAAACTTGGCGGGTACGTGGCCTTCCCTGCCATTGTCGCTATTCTTCGTCGTCGCCGGCCAGTCGTGGCCGATGTCGTCGCCGTCGTAGACCAGCGTGACCAGGCCGTCCCCGTACCGCATGACCACGCCGTTGTCGGCCCCAGGGATGGTGGTGTTGCTGGGCGTCGCGTCCAGGCCGTCCCGTACCGCCCACTGCCTGGCCCAGGACCTCACGTCCGGGAGACAGGCCCCGGACCGGAAGTCGCCGTGGTACGCGATCGTGTCGTCGGCGCCGCCGTGGAAGGCCATGATCGGGACGTTGGCGCGTGAGGCGTCGCAAGGCATCTCCACGGTCTCGGGATGACATTCCGACTCCTTGGTGATGCTCTTGATGTAATACGCCCCCGAGACCGGCGCGAAGGCGGCGATCCGCGCTGACAGCTTGGCATCGCACGCGAGCCGGCCGACGAACCCGCCGCCCTGCGATTTGCCCGTCGCGAATATGCGGCGCTCGTCGACGCAGAGCGAAGACGTGACAGCATCGAGCACGTCGCCCGTGAACCCTATATCGTCTGATTTACTGTCCGGAGCTCCCTCCCAGGTCGTGTGGTCCGGCCGATCTGCCTTGTCCTGTGAAATCAGTCAGTAACGTGATACATATTGACCTCCCAAGGGGGGCGGAGAATGCTCACGGAAGTGCCCTGTAGATATACGACGATGTATTCACTGTTGAACTGCGGGTCTGTCAACCTGTCCAGGTTGACCTGCTGTGTTATAACCCTATTGGCTCCGTGGTAACTCAGGATGAGTGGAGTCTCCTTGCTGGAGTCATACTTTTCAGGCAACCAGACCCGGTACTGGCGGTTATCAGAAGTGGTGAAGTTCTTAAACGTGCCGGGCGTGAGCGGTGGCTGTTGGCGGCAGCCAGACGAAGTATCCGACGCCAGGGGATGAGAGGCCCCAAGCGAGCTGAGGGCGACGACAAGGACGGAAATGAGCGGAAACATTGTGGCACATCTACTCAGCTACGTACTACCCAGCCCCGGGGGGTTCCAACCAGCTTTGTTTCGAGCGGCGACCGCTGGCTTTATAATGTGATACGGGGTGCGACATGGGGGCTGTGATAATGAGAGGATACCTAGCCGTCGACCAGGAACCCGGGGCCGCGATCCGCAAAATGGTGACGGATGACGTGTGCTTCACTCGGGAATCCTTGCCAAGATATGCCTCGCGGACCGTGGGCTGACAAAGTACAGACGCCGCAACGGGCTTCCATTGGCTGCTGCCGCATCATCTGGATCTCGACAGTGGGAACGCTTGGCCGAAAAGCGCCCAGTACCACGCTGCGGTCTCATTTGCCCGCGCATTTCCGGCACGATGGATGCGGCTGAGCTGATCTTCTCATATACGGTGTAGCGAGCGGATCATAAGCTGACAGGGTGGGCCTCGTATGTACGTACGTTGTGTAGCTGAATAGCTTCACAACTATCGAGTTCCCTTTCCTGATATAACTAAGAGCAACTGCAAGGCGTTGACTCGATGATAGAAACGGCCCTCGAGCAGGTGCTAGAATGGGTTCTGGTTATTGAATATCTTCTGATCTACCACATACTTCCGATACTAAGATCAGCCACGCTTACCCTAAACTATTGTGTAGTAACTTGACTTCGGGCCCACGATAAAATGATTGAAGGACGTACTATTAAGCATGTGCTAAGGCAGTTAAGGTTAAAGGATTTAGGGTTAACCTACTTAGACCTATCTAGAAAAGGATCAACACAAATCCCGCACCCATGGCTTCCAATGAATCGCGAGTGGCTGCTAAAACGTGTTGTTACTTATATGTAATTCTATATTTAGTCGTATTTTTTCGTATATATGACTATTACTAACCCAATTAACCAAGTAAACCTATGCGGTATTCCTCGTCGCCTAATCTAACAAGGATGGGTTTCCCTGGCAAGCATGGGGATACTGTCATCCTGCCCGTCTGTGGACGAAGAGCAATGCATGATTGTCTCGCTTTCGCCCTGAGGTCCCCCCAAAATGTCAACGCCTGCCCAATGATTCTTAAATACTTAGATACACAACTCGGGCGCAATCCTCGCCCGAGGGAACAACCAGCAACCAACGCCGCATAACTTCAGATGGGGGGTATCCTTCATTTGTACAAAGCTGACAAGGCAACTTTACAATCGCCTTCGCGTCTCGTCCGTGTAGCATCTGCCGAGTTGTGATCGCCGGCCTCTCGATACCAGTCTTCGAGAAGCATTAATGTCTCGTGATAGTTCTTGCCTGGGGGCCAGGCCCGTTGTTGAAGATCCGCTGCCAGACATAAATACTCCCTTGCCAGCTTGTGCTCGAGACTCGAGGTCGGATCGCAACCTTCAGCCAGTGCCTTGTTATAGCGCGCGGTGGTGTACAGGCAAACAAATTCGAGATAGTCCGACGGCTTCGGGGATGCTCGATTTTGTTCCAGGACTCGTAGCGCAATGGGCGAGATCCGTTCGTCATGCCAGTCGCATTGGCTGCCGAAAATGAGTAGCAGGTCGGCCCGCAAGTTCGAAGGATCCTCGACCTCGTCCAGCCCTGGTATGGTAGCCGTTGGTATGGAATCGACTTCCCAGTGATTCAGGCATAAGTAGTACCGGTGGTACGATTCGACAGGCACAAGGTCCCACGGTTGGAGCATGGTGTAGTCAAACGGCTTCCCATCGAAGTAGCTGTTAAACCGGCTCGATGCCCACTGCAGGGCCCAGTCTAGGATTTCGATGCAGTGCTGCAGGTTGTGTTGCTGAGAGAAATTTTCGAAAGCTGCCAGCACCCGCCGCAGCGGCCCGTTCACCCCTTCGATCGTGGCAGCATACCGCGATAGATAGCTCCAAAGCTCCTTGATGATCTCCGCATTGGGATATCGGCGGACCGCAAGCATGACCTCGAAGAAGGTAAGAAAAGCAGACGGGTCGAGGATATTGTGTAGCAGAGCGAAGGCCTCCCGGCAGAAATCCCCGCCCTGCTGATTGTAACCCACCGAGAAGAGCCAGCAGCCGTGTGTCAGCAGCTCGACCGAGCGCAAGGCACTGCTGGCATGGTGCGTGTGGAGTCTTTCCAGGTAGCCCGTGTCGACTGGCTGAGGCTTGACAAACTTTTGCGACGTCCATTGGAAGAACCTTTCCTTGAGACAGAGTTCATCGGGAGGGTCTAGGACCATGGGCACAGAAGGCGGAGTCCGGCATCGCAGATTGGGCGGCAAGTCGCCCGACTCGGCGACCTCGACGAGATCAAAGGCGTTGATGCCTCGTCGCTTCATGTACGCCTCGACGTCAATAGGCTTACCATTCCTACGAAAGCTGCTTTCCTTGCCAATTGCCAAGCGATGGCGCTGGAGGTACAGGATGTTGGCGATGTCAGCTTGGCGATTGTTCTTGAAGAACTTCCACTGAGTGAGCTTCGTCTTGTACATCTTCTGACTTGGATGTCCATTCTGGTTAACGATCTGTAGTATGGTATGCATGCGTATATATATGCGTGTGTGTGTGTGTGTGTGCGCGCGCGTATGTGTGCGCGCGCGCACTACACTTGAACTAAAGTCTAGACTTACGAGGCGTGCAATCCACATCGCTCTTGCATGATCTCCATGACATCCTTGAGTCGTTTATTCTCCTCGAGGTAGAGGCGGGCGATCTCACTCTTGTGCGTTTCCCAGACATCCGGGCTAAGCGACTTCTTGCGCTGGATGCACCTGGAGCCGGTCGAGGTCTTCCGCGATCCCTTGCGGGGGGCGTCGACGTTGCCGACGAGGCCATGGGATTGGGCGTGGGCATGAGCATGGGCATGAGCACGGGTATGCGCGAACTGTTCGCCGGACCACAGGGCACTATCGGGACTGTGGTGGGCGCTGTCGGGAGGTGTGGGGGACTTATTCTGGGTGGCGAGGGCGAGGTACGACACCGGGGCCTCGGGAGATGGGGACGGAGATACTTGAGACTTCCGAAACAGTTGCACGAGCTCCCGGTTCATGTCGCCCGAGGTTCGGCTGCGTACCGCATGTAAACCCATGGAATTCCCGGTCGGCGGCCCAACCTCTCTACCGAAAGCCAATAGACACAAAGTCATGAAGCAAGGAGCCCATGATCCCGATTTCGGGGGGGAACTGGGCTCAGCGCAAAGGTGTGCTCTGGTCCGTCGAGTCGAGTGCGATTGCGGGCGCGAGCGACGGCGGCGTCGGCGGCGGCAAGTGGCAGTGGCACTGGCACACTACGGCAGCGCAACGCCTTTTCCTTGGTCCTTGGGGGGGTGAATGGGATGATCTTAGCGGTGGTGAGGCTGTGAGGGAGAGAGGAGTGGAGTGGAGTGGTTTGATTAATGGAAAAAATCCGTGTGGGGAGAGGAGACGGTGGGATTTTGGGGGGTTGGCGCGCTTAATTTCATCGAGCTAAGCCCCCCC
Organism: Xylaria sp. JS573; assembly: GCA_000966885.1. Taxonomy (NCBI): domain Eukaryota; kingdom Fungi; phylum Ascomycota; class Sordariomycetes; order Xylariales; family Xylariaceae; genus Xylaria; species Xylaria sp. JS573. Next base: position 604,035 of record JWIU01000006.1, on the reverse strand, counting down.
CAAGGTCGCCCGGTTAGGGGGTAGGTCTTCTAATAATGGAACGGGGGTGTTTATCGTTCCATTCCGCCCTGGCCTGGCGGTGCCTCAGGGCTCTGGCGTGTCTGGTGGATGAAGATCCCCGTTGACGGACCGTCGAGGCAGTGAGGCCAGCCTACTAGCAGTAATCAGGTAATCTAACTCATAGCGGCTACAGAAGCGAGGTCACCTGAATTGAAGTGCCTTGCAGCCCCTTGCTACCGGTACCACCTGGCCCTACTCGGTGGCATCCGTTGGATCCAGCAGGTGTGAGGTACCTACCTACCCCTCTACTGTAGACAATCTAATAAATGCTTACCTATGTACATATCTGGACGTCCATCTCATGGACAGCCCCCTCCCCGGCAATCTGAAGGATTCACTAAGGCTCGATTCCTTAACGCACAAACCCGTAGGTATTTTCTTTATTTTACACAGTATCTTTCCCCCAGATACACGTACTGACGTTGCCTGGTTGCGTATTTAAGCTTATTAGGTAGGTATCCAGGTAGTGAGAAGGGCACCCCGGCTTACTTTCCAGTGCCATCTGTGTATCCCTCAGCGGGGTCGACAAAGAGCACTACACACAGTACACTATTGCCTTCCAATAATTCCATCTTAGCAGATAAGGGCTCTACTACTTTCAGCGATAAGTAATAGACCGCGAGTCATGTCAGCATTGAAACAATCCATGCAGGTTGTCAGCATGGTAAGCGGTTGACCAACCATCCCGCCCATGACCGTGAATGCTACCTACTTAACCTTACTTGTCGATGGTAACTCCGACCCCTGTTAACTCCGATACGTACTTCGGCTCCTCCTCCTCTGTCAAGACACCCGGGGCTGGGCGGTTTTCCTGAGCGTTCTGTATGGCTGCAAGGGTACCTAGTTCCAATGCTTGTAGCTCGGGCTTGCCGCACACATCTGCATATGGTGGTTTACTATATACTACCTCCGTGGTATCAACGTCGTGCTTTAGCAGGCATGAATAGGATTGGATCTGGCTTGCATCGAAGGCAGTCGAATGAAAGAGAGCCTCCCATTGTCGTAGCGTCGGATAATCCTCAACTCCTGTATGCGCGTTTAATATAATCACCGTAGCCTACAGGATCGTTTGAGGAAGCAGCCGAGTCTAGCTTCGTACCTTTTGCAGCAGACATTGGACTAATGACAATAGCAAACTTATGTCTTAAAAGTTATAAGCTTTTACTTAGTTTATAAAAGTATATATTAGCGTTTTAAGAAAGTAAATATTATTTTAATTATTTTTTATAATATATATATAATATATTATAAAATAATTATTTTAATATAAATTTTATTATATATTTAAAAATATTAATTATTATTTATATAATTTTTAAATAAAAAATTTTATTTTTTATTTAAAATAATAATAAAACTTATTTAAATAAAGTTTTTTTTTTAAAAAAAAGTTCGATATAATAATCCTTCATTTCACTCCAGTTGTACCTCCTTACTTTATAAACGAAGGCATATTTGTGTATATGCGTACATTACCACGCCACTGGATCGGTACCGCGCTGGAGAGCTATATACTCACCCATCTTCTGCCGTCATTGGCCGGGGCCTTGCTTCAAGGTTAAAGTCTTGCTCCGAACCGAAGCTTTGTGCATATGCACCCCAGGATTTGCTCAAACAGTCATGACATCGCAATCCGTGCATGCGGCCTGGGCGGGCTGCACGAGTTGTGTTCGTTCCTCTTTGGTGTGTCTAGGCATCGGGCACCGGGTACCTCGATGTCAGTAGTACGCGGATAGGCATATCAGCCTTGTAAGTAAGGGGTAAACCGATATGTGAACCTAGCATTCGGGGCCTTGTCTGGGGGGTTAAAGCCGCATACCAGGTCACGTAACACAACATCGCTTCCTTAGCCAATAAAATCAGATTGGCTATGGACGACAGCTTGATAAGAAGATGGAATAGGCCCTCATAATCCTTACTGCTACTTATACTTTTTTCGTCTGCTTTCTTCGTAGAAATAAAGGAAGAGTGGTCCTTGAACAAGCTGTACCGGTATTGTACTACGAAGATTCCTCCTAGCCTATTCTTCACTGCAGCAAACGGAGAGATGATCAGAAACGGAGTAAGTTAAACCACATCAACTCTTTCATTTCCCAGCGGCCAAGAGTTTTGCTCGCCTCTCCTTTGCCCTGGCAGCAATCTTCTCCTCGTCATATATGCCCGTCACACTTGGGTGCTTCGAAACCGCCTGTCCCCATCGGTAGAAGTTTGGAGTCCTGCTGGACAAGTCGCTGAGTAGGCGCTCCGGCAAGACGCCATGTTTCGGCAAGGTCAGAGCACGTATGACGAACGAGCCAGTCTGGACCTGTAGTGTGTGTTAGTGACGTCAACGCAGCAAAATCAGGAGGAGACCAAGCTCTACCTCGGCTAGCGTGAGCTTGTTACTGCCGTTGAAAAACGGCGCAGCATTGCTCAGCAGCGGCTCGACCTCCTTCACAACCGCATCGACGTATTCGTTGATGAACCCGTCCGATTCCTCGGCGGTCTTCGCGAACAGTGCCTTGTTAAAGAAGACGTTTGCTTTGGAGATGAACGTGTCTACGAAGAAAGCAATCTTTGCTCGTGTCAATGCCGCGTCTGGGGTTCCCGACTGCGGGACGAGATGAGACGGGAATGCGTCGGCGAGGAAGTTCGCCACTATGGCCGACTCGATGATGATCTCATCGTTGACGGCCAGGGATGGAACAAGACCCCGAGGATTGACCTTGAGGTATTCTTGGGTGCGCGGGACCGAAAGGTCGATGATCTCTTCCTCAAAGGATAGCTTGAGCTCGGCAAGAGCGATATGTGCTCGATGGGCCCCTTGTGAAGAAGGTCAGTTCATTGGCAGACGGTGAGATCTGTTGGGTAGGGGTATTACATGGGCAGGCATGGTTCGTGTAAAGCTTCAGCTTAGGGCTTACTGTCGCCATTGTCACAGTTTCGGATGCTGACGGATTTCTTCCCGGATACCGTGGCTCTCAGTCAACGCTGGCAGCAGCGTTTGGAATGCAGGATACCAAATGAAGGCGTATATTTCTCGTTGCGACCACGTGGGTGGCCGGATGCTTTATACGCCATCCTTCACTGTCTTGAACAACGTCAGTGTTGATTACAAATGCGTGGGGTTCAGGTGCGGAGGACGCGGAGGCTAATTGCATACGATATGCGAGAAAGCACGCAAGAGATGCTTAATACGACGGTGGAAGGACACACCCTGGTCCCTATCGGTAGTCACATGCATTATCCTATAGTCGGCCCCGATAATACAACCTGCGACTCGTCGTACGTGTCATCTCCTATTTGTCATCAATTTCGGTAATCCTACTTACACCATTGCAGGAAAGGAGATTGTGCGATATGGACCGAAGTTTACGGAGTATTCTGACACCCGAAATATGACTAATATAACCGACGAAAGCTCTCATAGGGTACAGGCCAAACCCGTGACGGTATACAGCGTTTAACAGGTACCAGTCTAACGGATTTGGTCGAATGCGCTGGATGAATGTGAATATGAAATCGGGTATCGCTGGCAACTCAAAGGGAATAAGCCGGAGCCGGCCAATCATTGGGTCGACTTGTTGCTTACCATTATCTATTGTGAAGGTCGTCGTCATGTTGAGATAGGATGAGACCCACCTCTACGGGGTCACATATGACTGTCTCCCATAAAGGACTTGGTCCTCCGCTTCTCTCGCACTCAACAAGCCATAAATCCATTATGTCTCTCGCTTCCTTGTCCCATACTGGCAGAAGACCACATAAATTTAGGCTACATCTTGTTCCATTTCACAAATATGACCACTGGAGAGCCCACCGCGTCAATTACATGATAATTGATAGATCATTCCAACATGACTAAGCGCTTCCCAAAGACATTCCTTTCCTCGGTAAGAGGTACTACCTTGTCATGATATGGCCTCGCTTTCAGGCCCAGTAAGTGTATATGAATATTTGGCTAACACTTAGCCTTGAGGAATATTCATGTAATATGTTATGAGCTAAGAGCTATTGCGCTGGAGACGTTGGTATTTGTCTCGAGGACTGCTAGGCCCCACGAGACTAGTTTGTGTTATCAAAAACGTAGCTTTATGCTTTACATCTCATAAGCCTACGATCTTATTTCATTTGACCAATGATTTATTATACCTAGTTGATATGGGTTTCTGGTTACCTACATTAGCCTCTAGGACTCGCACGTACTACTATCAGCCTACCTTGCAGTGACTTATATCGAATCATGTACATCTCCGTGTTTGGTGAAGACGCGGAATCTGAAAGTTGAGACACCTAAAGCCTCGTATCACAAAAACAATGTTGCTGTTGCTGTTGTAACAATAACACATTATATTCTCAGGTATATCGTAGATTGCGTAGTTGACTCATGTCATAGGGACCCACACACACTAGGAGTGATTGGCCGAGGCGAGGCATTGTGACGAGGCAGTTGGACTGTTATACATAAGGCTTTGCAGATACGAGAATTCCAGGTAGCAATGCAGACAGCAAATAGCAACAAGGCTGTCGGCGCTATCGGCACTATAGGATTATTGTTTTAGGAAAACACGCTAGCTATAAGAGGGACTGAAGCCCGCCGAGGGAAGCTAGGGAGAATCTAGTCGGCAAGGCAGATCTTAGATTTGATATAGCTTTAATATAAGCTATCTACTCTTTTGATATTATATTAAATCTACATTTTTGTGTTAGATTATCTTTCGTAAAAAGCTATTATTATTAACTACTTCATTATTATTATTATTTTTAAACATCAGACATTATATTAAATCCCAATGAATTTATTGCTTTTATTAAAAAAGAAAACGAAACTTTTGTTTTATATATTTCCCTTACTTTTGACGCTATTATAAAAGACGTTTAAATCCTTTTATATATAGCTTAGATTATTATTTAAGATTTTATTTTATAAATAATCGAATTTAAATAACGCATAAACGCTATATTAAACGAGGCTTTCGAGTTCGTTATAATCCGTATTTAAAGCGTTTTTATTATTGACAAAATTGTATTTAACAAAATCAATAAATTCCGACAAAATTATAAAATTTTCGCTTAAGTTATAACTTAAGTTTATTAGAATTAAGAAATGGTTTCGGAAAAATTAGAAGACTTTAAGAAACAAGTTATTAAAGCTAGCAACTGTTTTGCTTAATTGGTTTGGAAAGAGATCGTTAAGGTAACTACCGACAATAAAAAGTAACTCGAAACTTTTGACAAGCTTGACTAAATTTACGCCGTTTAAAAGGAATTTAAATAGCAGTTTATTTAAGTTATAAACGTTTTTTATTAATAACAGTTAAACTTTAATTAACGCATTTAAGCCGTCGAAAAGTAGATAGGAACGGCTAATGCAACCTTTGCTAATATTATTACCAAAATAACAAATCAGAACGTCAGACTCGGATAAGTCGCGTAAAACCGTGCGGATTAAATTCGCGTTATTGCTTAAAAAGTTATTAACGAGATCTTGCGTTAATAATAAGGCGGTTAAATTAATATGGAGTTAATTTTTTAAGCAATTAGCTAACGAAAGCGAGCTAAAATTATTAATTTTTATAAAACTTTATAATTATTTATAAAATTTTGGACCTTTTTATACTGTTTTTATATATTTATTTTTAATAAGTTAATAATATTTAATCCTTTTTTATTAACTATTAAAACTTAAGACGTTATTTTTTTTAAATTTAACAATAGCAACATCTTTTTATTAGCTAAAAAGCATCGAATTAAAAAAGAACGAAAACGCTTAAAAAAAGAAACGGCCAAATAGGCTTCCATATTTCAGCGATCTGAAGCTAATCCAAAAAACAATAACGAAAGCGACAACAATTACGACAACAATAGTGGTCGCAGCGAAAAATGTAGCCCTTTACGCAACCTTTACAATTCTAACAATTCAGATTTTTTTGGACTCATGTCAGATCCCGGCTTTAATGCATTCTTATTCGGAACCTTAATTAAAGCTTTTAACAAGCGGAACTTTTAGCTTTAAATAAATAAACTACTTATTTACGATAGTAAGAAAATAAATAAATTTTATATTTAATAAATATTTATTAAAATATATCTCGACATTTATTAAAATTTATTTGAGAATAATAAATCTAAAATCGCGTGAGTCGAATTTTTATTTATTAATTGTGTTTTAAACTAGTATCAAAAACGAGTTAAAATCTTAAAAAATATATATTTTTAAAACAATTAAATAAATTACGAAAACTCAATTAAAAAACGGTTTTATAATTTAACTGAACTATTTAAAAACTTTCGAGCTTTAAAATCGCTTAAATATAACGAGAATATTATATATTATATTATTTATATTATCGACTTCAATATTTAAATTTGATTAATTAGTTTATAGCTGCAAAAAATCATATTTGCTGCTTTATTTATAAAAGTTTTTGATTTTGTTTATTTCCGATTTAAAAAAGTCTTTAATTATAACGAGAAATTTTTGGCTACTATTAAAAAAGCAGAAAAAGTTTATGAAGTAAAAAAAGCGAACCCGGCCGCGTTAAAAAAAAAAAAAATCCGGTTCGAAAAAGTTTAAAANCGTTTGCAACCTTTTAAAACATAATTAATTACATTTTAAGAGACTTATTTAATAAAGAAGTTATTGCTTACGTTAACGACATTTTCATTTACGCCGACACATTAGAAAAGCATAACGAACTAATCCGAAAAATGCTAAAAAAACTTACAAATAACGGACTTATTGTCGCTTTAAACAAATGCGTTTGGCAATAGCAAAAAATCGAGTTTTTAAACTATATTATTTTTTTAACCGAAATTAAAATATCGAAAAAAAAAGTTAAGGCAGTTTTATTTTGGAAAAAACTCGAAAATATAAAAAACATTTAATTGTTTATTAGCTTCGTTAATTTTTACCGACAATTTATTAAAGACTTTTTTAAAGTCGCAAAACCTTTTATTACTTTTATTGCTAATGATTTAAAAAACTGGATATAAAATTTAAAAATAAAAAAAGCGTTCGAAACTTTAAAAACGGCTTTCACGACCGCTCCGATTCTCGCATATCCCGATTTATTGCGACAATTTCAATTAGAAATTAACGTATCAAATTTCGCATTAAATGCTGTCCTGTTTCAAATAGAAAACAATAGCTGCCTTTATTCCGTCGCTTTCTACTTTTGAAAATTTTTATTAACGGAAATTAATTATAAAATCTACAACAAAAAGCTTTTCGCAATTATTAATAGCTTTAAATAATAACACAGGCATTTAAAAAAAGCCAAATATATAATATAAATTTACTTAAATTATTACAATCTCGTTTATTTTATAACTATTAAAATACTTAATTAAAAATAAATATAATAAGCGCAAAAAATTGTAAATATCGATTTTATTGTGCATTTCTAATTAGGAAAAAATAATATTAAATTTGACATTTTATTTCGACGTTTAAAATATTATTTTAAAAAAGAAAAAAGTAAATATTAGCTTATTAAAACAGTATTATAAAAAAAATATTTCGTTTTTTTTATATTAATATCTTTTTTATAATTATAAAGCTTTTTTTATATAAAATGGAATTTTAAGTTTTTAAATTAAATAAAAAGTTTAGCTTTAAAAAACGAAATTTATTAAGCAAAATTAATTAATTTAAAAAATTTCGATTCGATTTTAAACGAAGGACTTCTTTATTATAATTACGGTTTTTAAGTATCTAATAATAAAAATTTTAAAAAAGCTATTTTTAAGTTTAAATATAATATTAAAATAGCCAATTATATGAAACAAATAAAAATTACTGAACTTATTTGAAGAAATTTTTAATAGCTTTAAATAAATATTGAAATTGTTTAATATATCGAAAGATATTTAAATTATTAAAAAAAATAAAACATTTTAACACTTTCCTTATAAAAAGCTTCAGCCGTTAGAACTTTTTTATATATTTTGGTAATTTATTTCGATAGACTTTATTACGGACTTTTTTTTGTCAGAAAATTGCGACCAGCTGTAAATAATAATAAATAAATTTACTAAAATAGCACACTTTATTTCTTTCAAAAAAAGAGAATAATTAGCAGAAAATCTAGCTCGAATTTTCATTAAAAAGATTTAGCGAACGCATAAATTATTATTAAATATAGTTTTAAATTAAGATTTAAAATTTACGTTCAAATTTTGGAAAGCTTTAATAAATTAATTGGAAATAAAAGCCAAAATAAGCATTGCTTTTTATTTATAAATTAACGGCCAAATAAAAAAAACAAATTAAATTATTAAAACATATTTACGGATTTTTATAAATTTTAAAATAAACAACTGGATTGCTTTTTTTTTACAACTAAATTTGCTTATAACAATATTTCTTTTTTTTTATTTTAAATTTCCCTTTTTTATGCGAATTACGGGTTTTATTTTTTAATTAATAATTCGCTTAAAAAAGAATTAAAATATTTTATTAATAAACTATATTTTTATTAAATAACTAACTTATATAAAAAAACGCGAAAATTTCTCGAACTATCGCAAAACCGAATAAAAAAATATTTTAACAAAAAGAGAAAGGATTTTTTTTCTTTCAAACAAAAACAGTTTGTTATATTAAATAGTAAAAACGTTAAAACCTAACGATTTTTAAAAAAGCTCGATTATAAATTTTTAGGTTTTTTTTAAATCGATAAAGTTATTTTTTTTATAACAGTCTGTTTAAAATTTCTTTTTAAATAGCAAATTTACAATATTTTTTACGTTTTTTTTATCGAGTTATATAAATTTGGTAGCAAATTATTTCCAAATTTTAAAAAAGTTTTAAAAAAAGCCAACAAAAATTAAGCAATTAATAAATATAACGTTAATAAAATTATAATATTTACAATAATAAATAAAAAAGTACAATATTTTATAAAATAAAAAAAATAATTACGGAAAAAAAATTGGATTTGAGAACTTTTCGAACACTTTTACGAATTTACGCGAGTTTTTTTTTCCGAATTTTATTAAAAAAACCCAAAAGCCTTTCGAAACTTCAGAATTGAATAACAACTCGGAACGAGTTTTAAAAAAAGGGGAGATAGTGTTATAAAAACCCACACACATTAGAAGTAATTGAACGAAACGAGATATGTAACGAGACAGTTGGGCTATAATATATAAGATTTTGCAGATACGAGAATTCCAGGAAGCAATGCAGACAGCAAATAGCAACAAGGCTGTCGGCGCTATCGGCGCTATAGGACTACTGCTTTAGGAAGGTACGCTAGCTATAAGAGGGACTGAAGCCCGCCGAGGGAAGCTAGAGAGAATCTAGTCGGCAAGGCAGATCCTAGATTTGATATAGCTTCAATACAAGCCATCTACCCTTTTGACAACTCAATATTCAGGTATGTTGGGGTGTTGGGGTCAGGGGATGAAGGAATAATTGAAAGAACATATTAATTTTCGGTAGCTGGAAACTTTCGGTTGGCGAATCCTAGGAACTTCCTGGCTACAGGAATATTGACAAAACCCTACGCCTCATAAGAATATGCGTCTCAAGTTGTTGTTGTCGGCTGGCATGAACCGTGTTGAATGGTGCCCGGGTACTTGTGGTGTATACCCGACTTACGTACACAGCATCGGGACCGTGGATGAGCCGAAAGTCTTCCGCGGCCTCCCCCACACTACCTATGTAACGTGTTAGGTACCTCCGGCGCCTCTCCAGCATTGATAGGAGGCTGCTCACTCATCATGACGTGACCTACCCCAGATACTGCCCGTGCTACCAACCTTAAAGTATCGAGGGTATCAAAATGACGTCATGGATCTTCAATGTTGCAGTGGTTACTTGATATACCTAATAAAGACTTCTTTCCTACTCCGTGAATATCAGTTCTGGATATCTACAGACACCATCGTCTTAACCACACTGAACCGAACGTCTAGTTACTCATTTCCACAGGAGAAAGTCCTTCCACTTTTATAAGACAATCCTGTCCTCGCGGTTTATTGATTCGCCATGCCTCGTGACGGGAGCGGCCGAGCTCACAATGCCCCGGATCTGTCCTCAGAGACCGACCACAACATTATCCACGGTACTGGTAATGAGCCAAAGGTAGGTCCGCTGGTACAGCGTTAGACACTATCATTCCTAGCATTATGCTCACCGTATGAGAAAAGGACGACCATGTTGCCCGCGCCGACAAGACTGCGGAGCTACCCGAGTATGAGCACGGCAAGGGCTTAGAAGGGGTTGATGCCAGTGGGGGTCAGAGCCAAGGTCTGGCACAAGGTCCGAACCGGGGTCAAGGTGGACGGTCTTCATAGAACTAAGCATGTCCAATTTCGTTTACCTAATAGGAGTTTGGTATCTGTTGCGAAGTAGGAATGCAAGCCAACGATGACTTTCTATGAACTGTGATCTTCCCAACTCGAATTCGTCCTATTCTACATCAAGAACGTGTTCTTGCTGGCCCCATCCGGCATCTTGGATCGTAGAATCAGTCCCGGGTAGGCGCGACCGTCCACGCCATTGTTCAAATTGGGTTGGTACGGCAATTGGTTGATCGTGAAATACAGAAAGCCATCCCATCCGGCGTTTGCACTATCGGGCCAGACCATCCGCGGGTCTCGGACGTACGGTGTTGTCAGTTGAGTCGAATAACTACAAGGGACGAGACTTAGTGTTCTTGAAGATGCACCGAGACAACTGAGGACATATCCACGTACTTGTAAATATAAATGGCATTCTGTTCTGGCATCAGCATGTACACATTCCCCAAACTGTCTCCTGCGAATCCGTTGGCGTTTCCACCTCGCTGGCCTAGGCTCTTGACGTGATCAGCGGCCCTCTTATTTGCGAGCGGATCATTATGAGGGTTTGCTCGCAGATACTTGGTCTCTATCGAGTAGAGATACTTCGTTGTCAGCGCCGAGTAGTACATGACCTGTGAGACGTTAAGGAACTCTAGCTCGAATGCACCATGTGAGCTACTTACCTCGCCGTACTGATCCAGCTCAGCACCATCCAGGCCCTCCTGCTGAAAGCCCAGCGGGCGTCCTTTCTCCCGCAAGTAAAACGGCAACCCTTGCAAGCTCGGCACGACTTCGGGCACGGCGAGCGTGCTAGGATGTCGATCCAGTTGTCTCCAGCTCTCACCCGTCGCAAGATCGATCATGATGAAACCAGGTCTGCCCTCGCCGCTGCTGTCGACTATGTACGCGATGCCGCCGCCGGACTCGGTAGCGTTGGGCCGAAGGTCAAACCGCAAGTCATTCATGTACGAATCCGGGTAATGGACTGTCGGGGGAAGAGTGAAGTTCCTGCTGATGCTGTTGGTGGTGAGGTTGATGGCTACTAGCTTCGGGCCACCCGGAGCGGCATATGGCATGCTGAGTGTTCCGGACTGGTTGATAGTTGGACGTCCGGTGTCCAGCAGCCAAAGCGTGTCATCAGGAGTGACATACAACGCTTGCACGCTGATGAGATGGTTTATATCATTGCTTCCGAATGCTATGCCATTTGTAACACCCTGTGTATGATGAGCACAGAGCTTCCTGTTAGCTTCTGAGGTCTGGCTTTCTGGACAACATAACATCGAGTATTCCCAGGGGCGCCGACCAGGGAAGCAAATTCATGATGGACAATAGGAGCGCTGTACTCACTATGAATAATTAGACGTTGTAGATGAAGAAACCTGAAAGGTCGTTTAAAAAGTACTGGTGAACAGTTTCGAAGTGGCAGATACTTAGACATACCGTACAACCCTGCTGGGGGTGTATTCAGTTCTAAATTAGGATACGGCGCTTCGGCCGTGGCATTTGTGACCTCACCCAGGGTATACGCATAGGTTCCTCGGGTGTAACAAGTGAAAACTCTTCCAGACCTAGAGACAGCCAGCCCAATTGGCCATTGATCGTAAAAATAGTGATACTCCTCGACGGGTGGTCCGTACGTTCCCGTATCAACGCGGATATTTCGAGGCCCAGTAGTTCCGAATGTGCTGTTGAGCGCGACGGGGAATTCTGACTGAGCTGCTGCCCGGCTTAGGCATCCCGCCACCACGAAGGAACCGAGTCTCATATCTTCTTGTACAGAAGGTAACACGATTAATAGAGTATGTGATTGATCTGTTGAGCGCGAAGCAAGGTGGCACGAGACGGGGACATCTAAGGTATAACAAGCCCTCTCGCGACAATTCAAATGCCGAATTTCCCATCCAACTAATCATGTCCAAGGCCAATAAGAACTAGTTGACCACGTAGCAGATGCCGTACCTGCATATGCTTTACTATCCATGATGCAGGAGGTTAATGTTGATCGTCATTGAAACGTCATATCATGCGGGGAACATACATATACGTCCACTTTAAAGAATACGCTTGCTTCAGAATTTGAGCTGCTGCGTACCTGACGCATAGGTAATTCACGAAGTAGCGTCGTCCACTAAATACTAATAAACACACGTACTCCCAACCACCTGAAGTCTTCACTTGACGAGGGCTGAAAGCATAGCTAGGTAGTAGTGATGGTCCCGAGGCAAATGGCGATCTAGGTATTAGGTACATAAGAGGTAGTTTATTCATGAAGTCCTTGGGCTATCACTTCATTCTATAGGGACCACTATACGCTAGTCTTATTTGTTAAGTAGTATAGTCTTAGTAATAAGAGGCGAGTGATTACAAGATGGGCGCGCCACATACACCATAGGCTGATAAATGCGTAAACAAAGGAAATTCTAGGTTGGTACCTGTAAAGTAAGACAGGACACCTTTAGAAAGCTACCTCATTATGTATGACGTCTTATTGGTAGCCTTAGGAGTCATCATCGCCAGAGCCAACTAAGCATGGGCAGTCAAAGCATCCATATCCCTTCACGACGCTCATTTCTTCCATACCACGCGGTTTCGTCTTAAATGTCCACTATAAAATTCACTGTCAGTTTGTACATAGTTTGAAAGTAATGATTCTTTAGGTTTACGAAAATATACCTCGTTTAGGAGCACTTGCTCGGTAGCCAGTCAGAAGTTCAGGGGTAATAAACGAAGTTGCATGCTACTTACACCGGCCCCACAGTTGTTCAAGATCTCAGTATGCGTATGCTGCTGACCTCGTCGCCATAGACAGGTTCCGAACGTGCCTAGTTCAGACAGAACCGGACCCGTGTGGGATATCTCCGGAGAAACTAACACACCATGCGTCAATGGAGGCGTTATTTTCCTCATAAGCACATATCTACCCCATTGGTGTTGTGGAACACGTCTCAGGAAATTTGGAATGTCTCTTCCGTAGACGTTGTGGCCACCTCCTTCGAGAGAAGGCTTTAGAACAAAGTCCTCTGCACTATCTTCATTTGATGCTAACTTCCGGGCCTGCATCCCTTCTTCAGATACGTCAAGAGGGTATTGTGGCATAAATGTATGGCGGAGAGTGTCTGCTTTTTCGGGAGATAGGAATCGTTCTAATACTCCTGGGCTTGCGAGTTCCTGCTGGATTTTCTTTAGTCCAGCTATGTGGGATAATATTGTCGGACATTTGATCGCACGCGATCTTTCAAGCATATATCTCGCATCTATGCCCTGTTCATTGTATTCGTGGGAATCGTAACCTGCCCGCTGATACACTACCGATATTTCGACAACATTTGCACCGGTGGATGGTCGAAAAAGAAGTTCCCTATCCGGACCCAGACTACATCTTTTATGTATTTCGTCGCCGAACTCGGCCCTGTATAGCAGGATGGGCGGGTCCCGTTCCATCAATGCATATTCGATGGGCCGCTCGTCGCAGATATTGACACTGTACGGCTGCACCGTCATAAGGATGGCTGTCTGCCGAGTTGGGTTGAGCGGGGAACCATATGCCCGATGCGCCGTTTCCAAAACTTTCACGATGGACTGCAGTGCAGTATTCTCCGGAAGGCGAGCCGGCTGTACCTGGCTGACTCCATGAATGCCCTTGCGTGCGAGATATTGATGCGTGTTTGCCACGATACTGGCGTGAGAGGCCCCAGCACATGAATAGGTATTGAACTCGACTTGCTTGAGTTGTGGAACGACGCCTGCTCTCTGCGTTTGCCCACTTGATGCGGCGTGCGCATCGTTGAGGCTGTCGCTGACATCATGAAGCATATAATCACTCCTGAATATGCCGCATCTCAGTGGCTGTACTTCCCCTTCGTCTCTGGTGCGTTCCCATATCGACCACAGCTTCGCCGCAAAGTCGTCTGTCTCGGCTAGTTCTTGGAGGATGGCTTGGAGCCAGACATGGTCCTCTGCGACCTTGATGTATAACTCGCTGAACAATGTCTGAATCTCCAGCGCATGATGGAATGACAGGCGGGGGAATAGCGTCGGGAAGACACTAATACCAATCGGATGTGCTAGAACGGTAGGCAAGTCGTGCTGAAGCTCGACCTCGAGCTGTAGGCTATAAGGAAGCGTGAGAAGCGACCCCCGTGAAATTTGATAATCTAGGACCTCGGAAAGGATCCTCTCCAGCTGTTCGTCAGTGAGATCTAGAAGTTCCATGTTCAAAGTATCGAGGACCGGCATAGTAGTCGTCGTACCTTTGGCGACTAGAGAGGGGCTGAGGGGTTAGGGAACGTCGAGCAACCTTATGTCAAAGTGGGTTGGGAACTTAAAAAGAAGCTATATAGATCTAGGAGCTGCCTTACCGACTAGATCTCTTCTAGCTTCTACCGGAGGGCTTCAGACCCTTATATAATAAGCGTTCCTTCCTAATTGGATAATCTGCCAAGCGCCTGTTGGCGATATCAGCGTTGACGCTATTCGCCAACTGCGCGTTACGAACCAACCACCCATTCCTGAATGCCCCCGCCTCCGTACGTCACGTGATCTGGTCGCCTACTATGTAGATGGACTCGCTTAAGGCTTGGCGATCAAGCCCTGTAAGAGGAGGATATTCAGAACTATAAAAGCTTCACATCGCCGACCCCCTTAGATAGTCTTTCTTTTAGCTAGTCAGCGATCAATCTAAGTATTACCCTTCAACGCCTTCTGTTATATCGAATCGAGACCATTGTGGTGACAGCTTCGTTTACACTGCGTTAATGTCTGGAATTCTCGTGTTCAAAAGTTCCTTATATATTAAAACCCAACCAACAGTCACATGCCTGTCCTTCAGCCAGTCACTCAACTGTATGTGTGGGTCCTAGAACACCTTATCATCCATTTGCCCTGCCTCGCTTCTTCCGCAGCGTATCACTGGGGTACCTACCTATACATACGTCACAGCCCTCTAACGTAGGCACATAATGTACCTACCTAGGTACCTCATGTTAGATACGTAGGTAGGGGCCCCCGCTCCCTCAATGGAACTTTTATCTCTCCCTGTCATAACGGGAATGAAAGACGACACTACGGACCTGTGAAACTACACACCTTTTCTGACAGAAGTTAATAGGGACATCAACTGAAAGGTAGATACCCCTTGGGATAGAATCTAACCTTACCTTAGTAGGGTTAAATTGTAACTTAAACTGGTAACTTAAAATGCTGACCAACCTTCTAGTTGTATGTGAATACAGTTGGGCTAGGCAGGCTTGAGACATAGTCCAAATCTTATATAGGCGAAGACAGCTTTGGAGGTCTCGAACACTGCGTGATCATATGACACGAAGTTGCAGGATGGAAGGAATCACATAATTCTGGGCTACCCACTCCTGTTTTTGTTAGATAAGAGGTAGTCTTGCTGGAAATGCTCGCGGCGTTGGCTAGGTATTAAAATTGTAAGTCTCGATTATAACATGTCACCCTCGAGACATTTACACATGCAGAGCTATGGAGAAGTTTCCTTTTTCGCAAGACGCGGGGAAAAATAAGAATGTCTCCAGAAGGTTGTCACAGCATAAGGTTCTGTCATTCTGCCTACTTGAGGCATTGAGACTTTATAAGGGAAGCTTTAAACACTGAAACATCATCGCCTCACACTATCCTCAAGATCAGACCAACATTAAATCTGATCCCGTGCAGTTCGCAGAACTTCTCTCCGAGTTCCCCTACCTATCTCAACATTGAATAGATATTCCTTCTCTTAAGCTCGTTTCAGTCTCACCCCGCATCGTCTCGGTTTATAGGAAGCATTACGTTCTATAATACGAAGATGACTTGCAACTGGGCTTGGGTGCATCCTCTCGAAAGGGGTTCTGATAGATTTGCCCCAAGAGCAGAAGCCTTATTTTCTCGTTTGCGGTCACGGATAGATCCTCGACCTCTATCGAAAAGGGTGCATCACCGACCCGTTACCCATAGAAAGAAATCACCAAGGACTGTAGGCGAAGAAAGCGTTGTATTGCTACGATCGGTTGCCTCAGACAGTGTACTACGCGTGAAAGGCTTGCTCAACTCCATTAGATCGAGAGTATGCACTGTCTATCACAACACTGACGACCCCCGCCACTGTTCTCTGGGCAAGAGAGAGCCCCTCCTATCCTCATGCCATTCCGACTCGCAGCTAGGTGACGGTGTGGACAACAAACCAAGCCCATCAACCGACATAGCTTCAAACTTCTATCGGATCCCAATCCGACTTAATCGGTACTCGTCTGCATACTCCAATGGGGCAAACCTAAGAGAAGAAGTCACATTACGCAAAGACCCCGTGGGTTCCGATAGTCGTACCTGCAAGCCCGTGGATGCAGAGGCTTGCGAATATCGAAAAAGCGGTGGAGGCCATGTGTACGGGATGGGACAAGAGCATGTCATTCTCGCGTCCCAAGACGAGGCAGCAGACCACCTGGCCTCTTTCCCCATCCATATCTGCCGGCGCAGGCGGCCCCTCCAGGCGAACGCGAGCCCGCGCGTCGATTCGGAGCAGTTTTCAGACTTCCAACTATTCCTGGAGGAAGCGGAGCTTTCCGACCTCGCCATCCAGGAACAGATATGGAAGAACGAGGCCTGTGGCTTGGGCAACAGGGCTGGGCTTGTTCTCCGGCATAACACGACCACCGCAGCGACTCCCGATCAACTGGTCTCACATGTGAGGGCCGGGCAGTCTGTAGAGCGGCAAAAAAGAAGGCAGGGCTCGGTTGACGACTATCATTACGAGGAAGGCGACGTGCAGAGATGTAGTCGCATTGTGAGGGTTGATAGTGCCTGCTATTCTCGGAGGCGCCACACAAGTACACAGGAGCAGCGGGAACATGAAGGCTGGGCAGGCCATAACGAGGCGCTGAGTATGCGGCCAGCTAGGTTGAATCTCGAGCGTTGTAGAAGGTTGAAAGAAGACAGTCGTATCGCTAGGCAGCAGCCTTCGAGATGTTCCTCTTTATACTCTACTGACGGATGTGTCAAGGCGCAAATGCCGCAAGGCGCATATATGGGGACGTATTTTTGAACCAGCGCGCGAATCCGTCTTCCATGTGTACATGAGCACGGATCTAAGGTTGGGCTGGGTAACTGTGTAGGTTGGACTGGGGAGTTCTCGCTTACTTAAGAATCAAGATATACCAGGTAGGTAACAATATGTAATAAGTCTGAGGTCGTCGATTGCTGGTGTCTAGGGGTCCTGTATGTTAATCACCTACCTACCGAGGAAGTATCTAATATTCCTACATGTACACGATATCCTCGCCTCCGAATATTAATACCAAAACCCTTCCCAATTAAGTAAGTACCTGTTCAAGGAAGCGCGCACTTCTTACCTACTACCCTCCCCTCTTCTCTCCATCTCATCATCCCTCTTCCCAGGACATGTAAATTGCCGACACGTGGAGTTTGTGAAACCGTGATTGACGTGTACCGCCGAGATGACCTACTTCCAACCTACCTAGGGTATTCGATTGCTTTTATGTGCCGTTCAAGCGAGTCCATCCATCCATCCGTCCCCCTCGGGCGGCAGCGCGCCGAATCGGCAGGTGTAACAATGGTGCCTGCATACCTACATAGCCAGGTACTATAACTAGGTACAATGAATTGGTGTATGGACCTACATGATCTAGGTTGAATTAGGTATGAAAGCGACCCAGGTACCTCTCTGTCTTGGGTTGGGCAAACTCGGCTACCCTCGCCTGTCACGGCACCTCGACAACCGCCGTCGATGCGTCTTAAGGTGCAAGTTGCTAGGCAGCCTGTTGGCTGGTACCTCCTACCTACCTAAGCCCTGGAAGTGCAATCATCTTGCAGCTCGACAAGGGTAAGTGATTGGACCCGCCGCTCTCGTTGCACGTGGTCTTCTAGCCTTCCATCTATACCCCCCCAGAATTCACTGCTCTCCACGTGCGCCTACAAACTTCAATTGGTATAATACGCACCGGGATCCAGCCAGGGCAGAGTGGGTAGTTCGCGATCTTCCCTCGTACATCGTACACTGCCTAAGCCCCTTTCAGCGCCGACTGCTACCTACCTACCTAATCTACACCTTAGGTAACCCCCCCACCGTCACCACGACTTGACCCCTCCTCTACCTACTACGCCAAGCATCACCACCAACCCACCCTCTCCCGGCAGGGGCAGGCCTTACCTGCATCATGAGCAATAGCCCACCACAAATGCCCGAGGAGCGGCGGAAAGCCTTGCGGGACATGTTTAAGACGCTGTGCCAGTACCTCAACTACACCGAGGAGACCAAGGACTTCGTGTCGTCGCTGCTCGAGAGTAACAACGTCGAGCCGTTCTTCGAGGAGTACCAGCAGGACTACTTGGAGGAGGTCGATGAGGTTGAGGAGATCGAATACACGCGCCTGCTCAGCCACTGCGTCGCCAAGAACGCCTTCGAGTCGCCGGCGTACGCGGCGGCGGCGGCGCCGGACAAGCGCGGCTGGACCCAGCTCGACCACGCCGTGCGCTTCCTCGTGCGCGTCCTGCGCGACAGCTGGAACCTCGGCGGCGAGTGGTCCTACGGCGAGTTCGACGTCGGGTACCCCGAGGAGCTCGAGGCCGAGCTCTGGGGCGTCTGGGCCATCCTGCGCTACCTGCAGGCCAAGTGGGAGGCGGAGAACATGGAGGAGTGGGACACGAAAACGGCCTACAACTTTTATTAAGACAGACATGGAAACATGGAAGACAAGGGTGTCTGTCAACGGAAAACTCGGAGCTGGGATATTCGGAGTTAGGTGTTAAATCGGTAAGAAGCAAGCAAGGCACTCTCTACCTAGACAATGTGCAAACAAGCAAACAGAAAAGCCACCGATCCTACACCATCTACGACTTGAGGTTGGACAATGACTGCTCTCATTGCGAGCGCGTTGCAAAGTCATTGTCGCGTTTACTTATACCGTCCTTGAGTGGCCAGGGAACGGTCTAGGTATTCGAGGTTTGCCCAAAGTCTTCCGTAGTCAATCCATGGCATGTTTTTACGAAAGAACGCTTCTGCTATTAGCGCGTTGCGTTAGCACCGAAGAGTTGTACTGATAGCCGCCTATTCAACTGGCGAAAATAAAGGCATCAGGAACTTTTGCGTGTCATTTCTGTACGGTGCCACTAGGTGATCATGATGAAAATACTCGCTCGGCTTCCTATGCAGCAGGATATATATTCTTAAAGCCACATACATATATAAAGACCCTTGATAAGTCAATGACCTACTACAACATAAGCGAAGAAGCTTGGGGAAATAACGACATAAACTCATTGACGGTTAGGTAAGGAAGAGAGGTGGCTGAAAACCTCAACCAAAATATCGGGAATGAAATCGACAGTGATCTCTTACCTACTGACTGCATGCCTAGGTATAGCTAACAAAGTCTCGCAGGGCCTAACGAAAAGAACCACGTCCCTACTGTGAAGCAAGACTTGGTGAGATGCTAGGTCGGTCGGGTACCTACGCCTAACCTCGTGCGCACGCTGACGCGCGGGCCTCGAGGCGAAACCCCGTGGTGGCACATGTCAAGCCACCATGCAGATGGTGCAGTAACAGCAAGCCCGAGGCCCTTATCCCCGAGTGCCATGTTTAGGCGGCTAGTCCAGGTGCAGGTAAAGGCTTTGTGGAATATAAAATCCTTTAGGGGGCTGAGTCCAACAAATGCAATCAATTTTACTGGCCTTTTCACTTGGATACGAAGTACTACAGGGCACTCTTTTCTGTTTGTGGCTTTTCGAGGCCAGGGAGAGAGAGTTGGTGTGCATAAGGCAGATGATTGTACGAGATCGATCAAGCATCAAGGCCGTTACAGCGAAGATATGAAGCACACTGCCGTCAAAGATGGTTCACCATCAGGATATGGCGAGTTCCGTCTCCTTCCAAAGACCAGATCGAGGGATGTATTCATGTCAGCTGTACGATACCTACTACAGCATCAAGGCAAGAAGGCCCCCACTTCTATCCTGAGGTTTGGAATGAATCCGAGGAGCAAGGGATGCGCACAACGGTCAAGCGAACGGATAGCTGCACGGGTTTCGTTTGCGGGCGCGTCCAATTAGACTAGGCACAAGCACAAATATCCGACGAGGTCAACGCTATGCTTTGTTCCTTTTGTTCCCTTTGTTCGAGGCTTCTGCGCCATCGCTGGCAGGCTAGGGCTCGGCGCGGATGCTGGCATGAATAAGGGGGGAGAGCGATCCGAGAGTCTACGTGGCTTGTCGAAAAACATTCGGGTAACACCCGGCCACCAAACGCTTTGTCAAAGCAAGCCACCGACGTCACAAAACAGTCACAACGGCGGAGTTCGCGGTGGCAATAGTCCCGACCTAGGTATGTACAGAAGTGATGTTTGGCAAGTTGAACAAGTCGAAGAAAAATGTACGCTTATGTGATCTGTAGTATAGGTTTAAACGTCACGTTCTGGTCTGGAAACTATCAGAATCCATAGATGGACAATAGATGGACATGGATACCTAGATGGTTCTTTGTTCGTCTGTCACCAGGGTCGTTGTTATGGTAAAATAAGACCTATCACGAATTTCAGTTGATAGATTTGACTTCATGTTAGCCTAGTACAAGAGACAGCTCAATATTATGGTGTTTTGAATGTAAGTTTTATCATTATACCTACCTGAGATATCTGCTATTTCCAATGATACAGTGAAGGAATAACTTACCGGTGGAAAAGGGATACAACATCAATAGACGCCAAATTATCATACCCCACTCTCTCGCGAGCCAGCACGTACTGCCATAAACAGTAGTATACATAAGAAGAGAAAGGGGGGAAAGAAACGACATCATGGCCATACTTATGTCTACCATGAATCCGGGTGGCCGAAAAGGAGGTCTAGGGCAACATCATACCAGCAAGACCAGTGGGGAGCGGACGGGCCCATGCCGAGGAAGTTGTTGTTGGCGACGTAGGCCTGCGCGGTGGCCTGGAGGCGGGGCAGCTCGAAGTGCGTCGGGAAGTCCTCCTCGAGGACCTCGCGCAGCTCGGCGAACTCGCGGTCGAGGATCCGGCACCCGTTGCGCGGCCGGTTGCAGAGCACGCTGGCGAGCTTGCCCTCGTCGCAGACGTCCATCACCCGGCGCACCTCGAAGTTGAAGCACCCCTCGTGCGGGCGCGGGCACGGGTGGAAGCCCTCATCGCACGTCTCCGAGCACCCGCAGATCTCGTAGTAGACAGTGTCCAGCCCACACATTGTTGTTGTCCCGTGTGGTCTTATCTTCTGTTAATATCGTCTGTATATTCACATGGCATGTTTCTCGGGGGGCACCCTCGTTTATCTAGGGGTGTTCTAATCATTTATGTTACGTTGAGCCGCTCCAAAAGCACGCATTTACCTAAGGATAAAAGATGCTGTTCAGTAACAATAGTATGGCTGATGAGTCGGCTGGACAAAGCCATTGGGAAACTGAGATTGTACAGACAATGGAAGGAGAAGGTCGGGGTAAGACACAAAGGTCTTGTTCGCAGTGGCTTGTAACCACCTACTAAGAAAGCTCCGTCTCAGTAAAATAGGCATTACTAATACTCAACGGACTACTCATTGCTACACAATCAAGGCACCTACGGCATGTGAACGACCATCTCTGTTGCCGGGGTATTCGCAATGTAAGAACCATAACAAAGACATGGTTGTCACTTACGCCTGATCATCCGAGCTGATCATCTCATGAGAGCAATAAGGCTTTTGTGTTTGTTTATTCATTCAGTCTATCAGATTACCCAAGTTCTTCGTCATGAATCATAAGATACCTGTCTATAGTTTATTGGATGTCTCATCATCGTTCCGCTCCTCCTTATCATGAATGATCTGATCGCGGCGTCTAGAGTAGTCGCCAGGTTCCCTGCTCCCATTTGGAATGTGAAATTTCCTGTCCACCCGGGCCAGCGTCAAGATAAACATGATGATGATTTCAAGCACAAAGTAGAAGACATAGAACGCCGCTTTGGAGTGATACCACGCCGGATCGCTGACGGGCCGCGGGGGCATCCAGGCTGTCCCTGCCTTGAAACCGGCGTTTAGGACACACAGGCAGGTGGACAGGAGAAGGATGACGACTTTTTCTTCCATGCTGCCCTGGCCAAACGTCTCCTCGTCGGCGGACTGCGGCAGAAGGTAAGCAGCTGCCAGGATGGGGAACGGGAGCAAGGTGAAAACGAGAAAAAAGGTGCTGGCGGCCAGCTGGACATCCCTGCAGGCCTGTAGGGTGTAAGGGTCCAGGGAGTACGACAGCAACACGATGGCGGTGATGACCATGATGAGGGCGCCAACGATTGCGACATACAGCACCCTGTACACGATACGAAGCACGTCGTTCCAACCGACAAGAGGCCGTTTGGCCCGGAGGATGCGCTGGGCGAACAGGAGATTGATGACGTAGATCAGGAGAATGCCGGCGTTGACGAAGATGTTGGCGGCCATGCCAATACGGACGTTGGTTGGTTTTGCAGCCCAAGAAATGCGCAATACGAGCGTGACAATCCGAGCTACGTTGAAGCCGAACATCATGCCGGACATGGCGAACTTATGCCCCCTCTTGGTATTGATCCGGAGCATTGTAATGTGTATCGCGGCAAAGCAGAGGTAAAACGCCAACAAGACAGCCGAGACGGGGATGTCGGGGATGACTGAAGGCATCCCGCCACTGGCAGCCATCTTGGATACATACGGCGGCCCGGACGGTTGTTGAGCTTGCTGCGACATGGTGGACCGTTTTTTTTTTCCTTGTTCGTTAACGGATGTTATAGTTCCCCAAGCAGCCAAGTTTAACGGTAAGGCTGAGTCTCAGATGGTGAATCAGATTGAGTTCAGATGGAGCTTCTTGTCGAAATGGGGTCGAGTTGGTGCAAAAGCGTAGCTCGTTGTGTGCTGAGATCCTGGGACGTTCTCCCGTGCATGTGCATGATAGAAGCCCAACGGCATGGACCTCGAGGCCATGGCCATGGCCATAAATATCATCTGAT
The DNA here is from genome assembly GCA_000966885.1 of Xylaria sp. JS573. Taxonomy (NCBI): domain Eukaryota; kingdom Fungi; phylum Ascomycota; class Sordariomycetes; order Xylariales; family Xylariaceae; genus Xylaria; species Xylaria sp. JS573. The sequence goes on along the minus strand of JWIU01000006.1, from coordinate 580,720 downwards.
AAAGAGAAATTCTCTGGTGATGTTGCCGTTCAATACCCTCGTCGTTCCGACCCCGATAAGGGTCCATTCGCATCGTGGCATGCACCGAGGCCGACATCCATGTCCAGCGATGGCACCTTCGGCCAATGATCCTCTCGGCTACCTTGCAATATTCTCCATATTATTGGCATTATCAGGGTTGCCAGAGACAGGGGAATCCGGAAGAGAAAAGGGCGAGCACCTTCGGGGCCGAGGACGCGGTGGCACGGCAGCGTGGTTCCATTCGCAGCCCGCCTGCTAGGCATCCAATATATCCTGATCTTGGCCGCCTAGTGACCAGCTACGTAGCAGCCTAGTTCCAACTGGTATTGAGGTCCGCCGCTTGGGCAGTAGGTTATGTCCATGACAATCACAACCAACGGAGTTCTAGAGTCCCGTCTGCCGACCGCCAAATTGACACCCGACCTACACCCACTGTGCATCATGTAGGCAGCTAGGCAGTTATGGTCCATGGACGATGGATTCCGATGGATTGGGAGTCGCACATCTGCTATGCATAAGAACATTGAATGAATACCTTGGGTAGCGACGGCCTAAGTGTATACGATACGATGCTTACACACTATGTTGTAAGTAACCATTCAATCAACCATCCCGATACCGAGGCCGGCCTCGTGAGCCCACCAGAGGAACAGGTAGAGGCATACCTACGCTTACTATTCGCAACCCAGCTGCAGCAACAGCCACGAGGCAGCACTGCAACAAATCGGACATTTTGCTTAATCTATCTGCCTATCTGAATAATGTACTTGGTGTAAGGCTCCAGCTCTCATGAACTTCGGTCGGGTCGTTCGGGGTCCAGGTATTTGCTGTAGGTTAGTGTAAATGGTTCGTTCCATTGAAAAACAAAACACGCACGCTACTAGTTACGATCCTCCGAGGTTAAACCAGATACATACTCTTTCTTCGCACCGACAACTCATTGTCAACGATACAGACAGCGGAATGTCAAATGGCCCCCTTTCTTTACCTACCTTTTCTCATGGTGATTCGTTCACCCCTGAGACCAGCCGCCCGTTGCCTTCTTGTCCGCCTTTCGACGGTAGTACCTTGACCTCTGGTCCACTGGCCAGAGCTGGACCGCCCGCTCGAATTCTGCCTCGGCATCGATGACATCGTCCTTAACGGATGCCGTGACAATGTGCTCAGGGCAGTAGCCTTTGAAATCCGGTCCCTTGCTGGGATCCGAGTTGCACTCGCGGAGACAGAGGGACTCCAGCCGAGACTTCTCGGCGCCGGCGCAGCACTTCGGGAGCGAGACGCCGCCGTCGTACTTCTTCCTGCTTCTCAGGGCCTTGCGGCTCGCCGGGCAGAACGTCAGCCACTCGGATTGCTGGAAAGTGACGGTGGTGCAGCCCTTGCCCCGTTTAGAGCAGTACTCGTACCCGCTGAACCGATGCGTCGGGCACCGGCACAGGGGGAATCGCACTGCCCAAAATTGACACATCTTGGCCCTGTTACTTAGAAGAATTTTCTTCGTCAACGGCCCCTGTTGCTTTCCTAAAAGAATGTGCTTTGTCAATGATGGCGGCGCTAAAGGTGAGTATGGTGGCTCTGCTTCGACCCGGGATCTTGTGTGGCGGGTCGGAACACGTGAAGTACGATTTGGAATCAAGCTTCTATGTTCACGAACATCTCAGATGTTTGCCGCCAAAGGAAGCATGTATTGTTGACAAAGAAAAATAATAGAAGCGGACAAGCCCTGTTGTCTGCCCATGATCGCCTAGTTGTTGCAAGCAACACTTAGCTTTCGAGCAGAGAGGATAATCGGTTATTCACGAAACCTAATAATGTTTCTATGTAGAATAATATCGAGTCCAACCTATTCATGAACGACTATTATCTCGGATGTATTTTCTGTGCAACGTAACGCCGTGGGTATACCTGGGTCCCTTGTCCCAGCCAGCCGTTACGATCATGCAGATATCGCCAAAGAAGAGCAGACGACCCACGGGTCCGTTTTACTAGGTAATACGCGACTGGCCGTTGTTAGGTAAGGATAGTAGAAAAAGAGCGTAACTATGTGTCAAGTATCGTACAGCACTTCGTACGCCGACGATATAGCTACGAGCGAAACGGAACATGGTGCCTTGGCCAGCTGCTCTAAAACCGTCAATAAGAAACCAGCACAGTCACATGGTTTATTAACTCAAGGGGCCATTGCCAGTGTCTGTCTATCGTGTCAAGTCTATTATTGACCTGCTTTCTCTATCTATGGTATCCTCGCAATCAAGATTCCGGAAGACCACTCCTTCCGGGCCTCCAATCCAGAGGAGTGGATGTCTTCCTGACCAACCCTGGTTGACCATGTCGAGGAAGCGCCATTCTCGGTTGCGAACAACCAACCTCAAAGCGCTGAAAACATAGTGTCATGCCTAACCATGCAAGCCCGAACTTTTGTGCTCGTGATAAACAAAGGGAATATTGCAATCGTGTTCGTGAATCAGTATTAAGTCGTGAAAAAAAGAGGTTCGTAAGGGTACGTGCGCGAAGGCGAGTGATTTAATCCTCCTCGTCGGAGAAAACCTCCTCCCCACGCTTTCGGCGGGCCATACGCTCTGTTAGAATATGTCAGCTGCTGTTCCAATATAGGTAGTGTGTATGTCTGGTCAATCGCTTACCCTTCTTCTTCTTCCTTGCCTCAGAGCTAGTCAACTTGGTCTTCTTCTTCGTCGTCACGATCTTATTACCCATGGCGTCGAATTTCTCCTCCTCGTCATCATCACCCTGCTTTAGTCTTGGGCCGGAGCCCTGGCCCTGCACCCAGTTGTGCCCGGAAGGCGTCATCTTGCCGTCCATTACAGCCCAGACTTCCTCGGTCAAATCCTTGGTGAACTCAGCGCTGTGAGTAATGATGATAACACCACCCTCGAACTTCTTGAGGGCCTTGGACAAGGCACCGAGAGAGTCTCGGTCAAGATAGTTGGTAGGCTCGTCTAAGACGATCAAGTGGGGTCGCTGCCACGAGCAAGCGGAAAGGACGACCTTGACACGCTGGCCACCCGAGAGACCACGCATACGGGAGTGAGAGACAAGTTCGGCATCAAGGCCGAAGTTGGCGCAGTGGGCCTCGATTTCTTTCCGGACCAGAGGACGGAACTGACCGGAAGCCAGTGCCTCCTTCATGTCAACTTCGGCAACCATCTTCTGGTGAGAGGCGAGAAGCTCGCTTCGTGGAAGCCAGGCGTTGTCGGCAGACATCATAGGAACCCATCTCTCGTTCTTCATGCCAACGTTCTCACCAAGGGCGAACGAACATTCGTACTCGTAGCTGTTCTTGAACTTTCTACGGCTGTTGATGCCGATGACACGTCGCTGAGAGCCCTCGACTCTGAAGATCTTGTCCATGGCCTTCTCATCGTCCTCGGTGATGATCTTGTTGGCGCGGTCCATAGTTTCGCGGTCCTCGCCAGTTTGGAATCGCCATTGGATGTACTCGGAAGGAGTCTTGTCGAGATGGTTATCGATGTGGGCGAAAGCATGCTGCTTGATGTAGGCGATACGGATGTTCTCGTGTTGGTAGATCTCACCAGCCGTAGGGATGAGCTCACCAGTAAGGACGTTGATAAGGGTCGACTTGCCAGCACCGTTGGGACCGATAACGGCAATACGGGAACCAAGAGAACACTGGAAGGAGATGTCGGTGATCTGGGGCTTGGGGGTTCCCGGGTACTGGAAGCTCATCTTCGTTGCACGCAGAATGGCCTTGGCCTTGGTCTTGACACCCTCAAGGAAACCAGGCTCGGGGAAGGTGAACTCGATCTCAGATTCGCCAAGCTCGTAATACGACTTTGCGTGCGGGTTCTTGTGGACGAACTCCTTAAGGTTACCCTTGTACTTCCTGAGCTTGAATCGCTCGTAGTGGATGATGTACTGGGTGACATTGTCAAGGAAGCCACTGTCGTGCGAGACGATAATAGAGGTGCATGGAGAGTTAATCAGGTAGTCCTCAAGCCACTTGACGTTCTTCACATCCAAATGGTTGGTGGGTTCGTCGAGAAGCAAGATGTCGGGAGCCTCAAAGACGGCACGGCACAAGGCCAGCTTCATCTTCCAACCACCGGAAAGGGCAGTAATGGCACCAGATGTCATGGCAGGAGTGAAGCCGAACTCGGCGAGGCGCCTCTCGACGTCTTCCTTGGAACTGTCAACACCGGCCTCAGACAGCTTCTTCATAGTCCAGTCGATGGTAGTCATCTCAGTGTCGGCAGAGTCCAAGTCGTGTTCGACGAAGACAGTCTTGACCTCATTTTGCTTGGGGAAACCCTCAACTTGCTCGTTGTTGATTGCGCGCATCAGAGTAGACTTGCCAGATCCGTTGGGACCACAAAGACCGTAGCGGCGACCACGCTTAAGTCGGAGATGAGTCTGGTTGAGCAGGATCTTGGCACCGTAGGCGAGAGAGAATGTGCAGTTGCAAAGATCTTCGCCATCCTCGTCCTCCTCTTCCTGGGAAGTTTCGCCGGCAAGGGCAGGAGACGCGCGCTTACGAAGGTTATCAAGGACAGACTCGGCGTCAGCCTCACCAACGACGACGACGATGAAAGGCTTCACAGCACCAGCCCAAGTGATGCCCTCAACCTCCTTCTCGTCAACCAGCTGGCCACCAATAGCAGAGATGTACTCGAGTATGGGGCCCAGCTTCTCGGCGGTGGCGGCGTGTTTGCTGGGGATGACAGCCTTCAGGTGACCGAGGACAGTGGCAACATCACCGTCATGGCGAACCTCGGGGATCTTGCCATCCTTAATATCACCGACACGAATGAGGGTGTCAAGGGCCTGCTTGGTCTTCTCACGAGCCTCAGGGTCGGCCAAGTTGTCGTAGTTCTTCTGGAGGCCAGGCATCATCTTGGGCAAGAAGGGAGCGACGATGTTGGGGTCATCGACGAGCTTGCACATGTTGTCAACAATGACGGCAGCCTTTCGCTTGATGGCAGTGTCTCGCTCAGAAAGACCACGGTCCAGCAGAGGAACCATCAGGGCCAGGGTAGGCTCTTGGACCTCGGTGACGAAGGTGGTGGCACCGAGCAAGTGAACGGTCTCTGGGACGTTCTCAGGCTTGGCGATACACTTGATGAGCTCAGGAATGAATCGCTCAATATCCCTGTTGACGATCAACTCGCAGATCTTCTCCATGGTCTTGTAAGCACGCTCCTTGACCTCCTTTTTCGTGTCCCACATGGATTCGGAGACAATAGGGATCAGGTCAGGGACACGGTAGGCGAGCTGAGCTGGGGCGGTTCGGACAAGGGTATCAATGCAGTCAAGAGCAGTCATCTTCTCGGGCCACTTCTGGGCAGTCAAGATGGAGTTGACAATAGCGGGCAGAACGGCCTTGACGGCGTTGGGGTTGATGGCCTCGATGATGGCCAATGCCGCGGCAATAGCAGCGTTCTTGACGCCAGTGATCTTGTCACCAATAGCGCTCAAGACCAGAGGGAGCATAACAACCAGGTACGGCTCGACATTGGGCGAGATCTCCGAGTGCTGCGCAATAGCCTGGACGGCATTGCAAGCCTTCTCACGGACAGCAGCATCCTTCTTGTTGGCCAGCTGCTTCTTCAGGGCCTCGACGGTTCTGCAGATCGATCACACATGTTAGCAAAAATAGAGTGATCACAGATTCGTAAATGTGCGCAATATATTTTCAGAAGCGGGTGTAGTGTTCACGGAACAACCCATCCAGAGACACCCTCGTCACCAGGCACTAACACGCATGCAAGTGCAACCTGGGCGGCAGGTGCCCAGGTGGTGGGGGCACACGCGCAGGGCATAAAAAAGAAGCGGTGGGCGGGCAGGAAATGGACATTCAGTGAGGGGAGAGCCAGATTGGATCGTAGCTATGTAGCATTCAATTAAAGTGGAAACCGGCTCTTTCGGTGCGTCTCCGACAGCGTGCCCAAATGGCATTTGGTGGGGGGTTAAGGGTAGGCCACAGAGAAAACACTGCGGGCTGGAGAGGCGGGCGGGTAAAAAATTCGCAGAATCGCCCAAGGGAAAAAATTCTTACCTGGTGGGGGCCTCCTGGTCCTCGATGCGACCGTTGATGAACGAGGCTAAAGAATGCGTGGCATCCTTAGTAGCAGCAGCATCCTTGGAGATGCTAAGCTTCTGCGTAAGGTCGTCCAGTACCTTGATGGACTGGGCGTTCTCTTGAGAAGACATGATGATGGGTTATGTTGTTTTTGCTTTTAAAAAAGTCCTCTCGTAGGTTGTGGAATGAGGAAATCGGTCAGGAAGGCGAGGGAGACTCGGAGAATCGATTCGCTCGCTCGGAAGGTTCGTTTGTAGAGACGGTGGTCTAGAAGATACTGAAATCTAGAGAAGTGCCTTGTCGCCCCGGTCTATTTTGACTTGAGTCGAAGGTGTCTTTGTATGGGAGAGCCCGTAGATTCGCTGAAGGAGGAGTTCAGAAATCTACTCTATGACGGCTCGCCTCTTTACTTCAGTCTAAGAATCAAACTGTCGCAAAGATCTCTCTTGGTGCAAGAAGAGGAGACTGAGTTGGAGGCTCAGATGATCACTCTTCTTCGAGAGGAGGAAAATAGAAAGAAGGAAAAAAAAGTTTGCAGGAGAGAAGGATGGAGAGAGGTGAGATGCGGCAGCAGGGAGGCTATGGCTAAGGTTTTATCTTGCCCTGAGAATTCCTAGCACCCTTAAAATTTTTTAATTTTTTTTTTTTCTTTTCTGCCCGGCGGCGAGGGGCACAGCCTCTGATAGGCAGGTTGGCGGGGGAGTTTTGCAGGGTACCACGGCGGAAAGCATGGACGCTGGGGCCGCAACATGGGCTGTAATGGAGGGGGAACGCCACTGTCAACCCTGACTTGGGCTGCTTGGCTGCGAACCAGGGCCCTTCAAGCGGGTACAATTCCACCCCCATCCGGCATAGCATGGCTAATACTCGCCTTCTCATTGGTGAAGGTCGGGCCAAGGCGACTCAGGGCTTATCGTGATTTATCGCGGTTATCGATCGCAGGCTAATCTCTTTCGGGTATGAAAAGCTGGCAGGGTCCGAGGGGTAAGAAGGCGGTGAAGAACTTTTTTTTCTTTTTTTTCCCTTGCTCTATCCTACCCCGACCAGCCCCGACCTACATACCTTTCATGTGACATCCATGCCCTTATATTTGAGGGACACATCTATCACACGTGCCAAATATGGGGAGTTCCAAGTGATGGTATTCAGGATATTCTGTGCCTATGAACATAGGCTTCATTACTTTTGTATCGCTGATGGGAATTCTGCCGGTTTATCATAGGTACCTAGATAGCTAACGGACAGGTAAGGCAAGGCGATTCCGTAGCAGTACCAAGCCATCGTGTCTCGAGTCTTCATTCTTGATCCGACGCCTACTTGTACAGCCGGCCAGCCTGCCGTTAATCCGAGTCCCCCTCCAAGGTCAGGTTGCTGGCAAATAGCCAGGCAAGGTCAGACGAAGATGACAGGAACCATGTCATCATCAACTAGGTTGTGGGCATCGTGAACCATGCGCTGCCCATTGCCGACATTTAGCTTCATGTAGAACTGTCACTACGAAACTCAAAAGGTCCAAGCCACACCACAATTAACATATGAAAATATGGACGGCAACTATCATGTATACTAGTACAGCACTTTTATTCACCCCTAGGTAGTACAACATCTGGCCTGCTGGTTCCGTGCAGTCCATGGTTGTACCTGTGTGTGTAGCAATTCCGGCTTAGCCCTGCGTCTATATGTCCGGCATTCCCGAATCAGGCATTTCCTAATAACTTTTCGTGCCGCGCGCCGTCCAGTATGCCAATTTAGGAGGCCCATCACCTGTAGACGTCGACCTTCCAGATTTCTACATCGCGCTCGATATTGCTTATATGTCGTTCTGCTACTGAACAGTTCTAACTAAGCACTGGATGCTTTGGAACGGGGCGAAGCAGTCAGCCACCGTGTTACCTCAACTCTTGTCGCTTCAGAAATGGCGCTTACCCGATCCTTCACTGCCAGACCACGGTAGTAACGTGAGTAAGCTTCAATGAAATCTCACATCAACCCAGCCACCCTCCCCAAGATTGTCTTGCCTACTTCCTAGGTTGTCAGCTAGGTCTACCTACTTATCACAATGGGGCTGTTCCAAAATTGGAACTGCCAATCCGGGGCCCCATTCCTCCCCAAACTTCATCAGCACGGTTTTTCTTGGCATACCAGGGGTCAGGCCAACAAACGACATCAAGTCCCTAGAAAAAAAGAAGAAAAAAATCCAGAGTCTATCGATAACCACCTTGTGTACAACTCAGGAATCCATTCTGTGTTGGTCCAATGAGAAGGACCAACACATACTCATTAGCGAACGGTTCGCTGGCCTATCTCCTGGGGGATAGCCTTAGCAGCCCAAGTTGGTCTCGCCTTTCTCGTTCCGTACCTAGGAAATACCTGCCAGCCCTACCGAGCCCTACGCTGAATCAATTAGCTATAACTAGGAACCTTAATGGGACCATTGGGAAAATGCCGATTATTCATTTGAAATGATCAACCAATGAATGCTGTACTCGAATTTCTAATTCCATCCCCTGAGATTCAGGGGCCACTGAGGCAGATCGTTTCTCCCTTCTCAACTTTCCTATACATACTAGGTAGTAGAACACATCATGCGACGTAGATCGTATGCACCCGATACCGAAACCTTCCACATAGACCATTGAAGGTGTAATTCAGTCCAAACCCACAGCCACGTGGTAAGACCATGCCAGCAAGATCCAAGTAGCAATTCAATTCAATTTTTTTTATCAATGTATCTAGCCAGAAGCCTCAACATATAGCGTTTAAGTTTTATGGCATTATTCCAAGTTACGCCTTCTCGGGGTATTGGTCAGAGGAGGAGTATCGAGTTTAGGTGAGGCTTGACTGAGCACCCTAGTGATCACTTGCAAGGAGAGTAAATTGAGTGTGTGTATCTAAGAGATCTCTCCTAGTGAGGAGATCTATCACCTATATAAACCAGTCGGGTTATTATATCACCGTCCCTGGTGGTGGATCCCTTCAGGGATCAGTGGCACCTGCCAACTACAACGCGATAAGGAGGAATACTGACATAGTATGAAGTGATGGAGCGCAATTCTGTGCAAATATTTGCTCCGATGACTCCCTCGATTAGACAGACCTATCTACATCCCCTCGAAATAGTGCCTCATCGTGAAACTACTTTTCGCGTCGCTATTTGACGCTTGAGTTTCTTGGAGTTGGTTTAGTGTGAGCCAACAATCCATCAGCTAGGGTTATATATGGGTTACCCATAGGTAACCCAAAGATACCCATGGGTAGTTTTGGGTAACCCAAAGATATCTAAGGTCATTTGGGTCCAATCCAAAATTATCTACTTATTAAATTAAAAATCCATAAAATATTTATAAGTATTAATTAAAATAAAAAAATTTATAAATTATTTATAAATATTAAATAAATTGTTAAATAAAAAGTAAAAAAATAATAATAAAAAAATAATAATAAAAAAATAATTATTTTAAATAATTTTTATTAAATTTTTTATATATAATTTATTATAAAATATATATTAAAATTATTTTTATA